>JAVTVY010055709.1:0-29415 GCA_036873755.1 Hanleya hanleyi | reverse complement strand
TAAATATGTAGGTGACGTTTGAGAGCAGACAATATATTGAATATTTAGCACTTTGATAATATCATTTAATTAGAAGAGATTCGCAGTTAAGTATCTATCTGGCGTCTGGGAAAAGACAATATATTCAATATTTAGCACCTTTATAATATCATATAATTAGAAAAGATTCGCACTCAAATATGTAGCTGGCATCTGGGAAAAGACAATATATTCAATATTTAGCACTTTTATAATCTGTACTAAAGAGAAGAGATTCGCAGTTAAATATCCACAAGACTCTTTTCGGAGAAAAGACAATATATTCAATATTTAGCTCTTTTATAATCTAATATAATTAGAAGAGGTTCGCATCAAAATATCTGTAACACCGTGTCGGAGAAAGGACAATATATTAAATATTTAGCACCTTTATAATGAAAAGTGGGTAAAAGTATTTTATTTCACATCACATTAATATTTACTAATTTATCATGCTGATTTTTGCGGAGAAATTGCATAAATAAAAAATTCGGAAAATCTGATCCAATAATCGACCAAAAAATGCCGTTTTTGAAAATGACGTCACTGTGACGTCATCAAGGCGGCCATCTTGGATCTTTTTACATTTTCTGGTAGAGCTTGACCCAAGGGTATAGTGTGGTAAGTTTCAGCTCCCTAGCTCAAGGGGTCAGAAAAATAATTAGGGGGAGGGGGCATTCCGACCCCCAGGCCACGACAGGTCCCAAAAAGCCCAGGCCAGATAGGGTTAAACAGCCTATATACAGCACATGCGCGTTGTTTAACCAGGAAGAACGATAGAATAATCTGTTATTGTACGAGTGGAGTTGCACAGACCACAAATGAAAATGTACTTGCGACTGTCTTAAAAATCCTTACATAACAGCGTATGCGCGTTGTTTAACCAGGAAGAACGATAGAATAATCCCTGTTATTGTCAGAGGAGTTGCACAGACCAGCAAATAAGGGGTAGGACTGCCTTAAACCTCCTTAATCACCAGTCCTTGCAAGATTGAAAATATGTAGCATTTGTGCTAATTATACAATATATTTTCTTTAAGGAGAGGCAATCGGACAATTTGGAGCTGCGATTTAGAAGAAATATTCAATATTTATCATGGCTGCAATTTAGAAGAAATATTCAATATTTAGGATTTGTGCTAATTATACAACTTTATTTTCTTTCGGGAGAGGAAGTCCGACAATTTGCGTTTGCGAGTTATCATGAATATTAAATATTTCTTCTGGCTGCAATTTAGAAAGAAATATTCAATATTTAGCATTTGTGCTAATTATACAATATATTTCCTTTGGGAACAGGCAAGTCAAAGTGCTAACTAGCAGTAATCCTAGAAATTATCTTCAAAGTAGCACACCCCTTTCTAAATATCACTGATTTTAGAAATTATTTGCGAAGTAGCAGATCTGCTAAATAGCATGCGAGACAATAATAACCATTCCTGCACCTTAATGTGTATTACTGGCTATGACCGGGGAGGGAATATAATTCAGTCCCTTTGATAGCAATAATCTATCACCATCAGTGAGCCTGACATTAGACAAATTTCTAATGTATTGTTTCGTATTCTCAATGCTTTGGCTTCTTAAGTTCTATTTCTTGTCTGCCAAGTGTTTATTAACACGTTTTAAGCAGCGTTTGGCTTTCGCCTTGGATGAAAATCTGCGTTTCGGCATTATAGCACGATACAGTTTTCAGGTTACCGGTCACTTCGGACACGTGTAGTCTCCAGTCTGAGCCTGTACACCCAGTACCAATCTTAAGTAGCGAGCCTCCTAGTTCTTGATAGGAGAAAAGTATATCATAGGCTCATGAGGGGGGAGCTCTCTGGTCGTTGATCAATTTCATTGGTCAACAGAGGCGCAAGGGGCCGCCAGTATAATGGTCCTATTGTACGGTAGGACCCGCCCACTGTCTGCTCAACACTTAACGGCAGCAGTGTTCAGCTATGGGAATACATTCCTCCATATTGTATCGTTTTTTGTAGCGGTACAATGGAATATAGTATATACTATAATATTCAGGAGACCAGTATGGTCTAAGAAAAACAGCCCCATATTATGTATATAGGACTCTCGTTCTTGCAATACAGGGAGGGTTATCCACACCGATTTCATCAGCGTAGGAAATAGCCCGTCTGTGCGAGTGTGATAGTCTGTTCTTAGACAGTATTAATTGCCCCTCCGTTACGGGGATCGGACTGTGTACACAGCTGTAGGTATACATAGGCCAGACAGTACGTCTGGGAATACGACTTATCAGGGGGTATCGAGTGTAACAATCTGTGGAGATTGCGGAATGGACTCAACACAGGACATACTCTAGTATGCAATGTGTTATCGATAATCATACGTAATGATAATCACAAGCCACAAACATGGATGACAGGTATAGCGATTCACACGTTTAATGCGAGGACACTATACCGGTAAACACGCATCGCGCGTAAACCATATGGCATTTGTATGCGTTTGGTCTGAAACTGTTATAGTATCAGGAAATAGTAGGGATCGAGACAGACGGATCTGACCGATTCACACGTCATAGCCAGAGGGCAATTGCCCGAAAGACCAATATAATAAAACTGACTAAAAGTAAGCCGTACCCACAATTCCTAGTACAAGCTTCAGACTCAATATAATAAAACTGACTAAAAGTAAGCCGTACCCACAATTTCTAGTACAAGCTTCAGACTCTACAAGAGAGGGCTACAAAATGACACCTCCCAGGACGCATTCGGACCAAGGATGGTCCATCTCGACACCAAATACCTTCCCGCACTGCCCCAAAATGGCCACTTTACTTACTACAACCAACTGCGCATGCGCAGATTGACGCGACTTGCATTTAAAAACACGCAATTCTGACTCTACCCCACACAAGCTTCACTTTGACACCTTCCACGACCCATTCGGACCCATAGCGGTCCATCTCTACCCCAAACACACACCCACATACCCCCCAACATGCCTGCTTTCTATACTACGGCCAGACTGCGCATGCGCAGACTATTGAAAACGGATGAACCATTAGTCCAGTCGGATGCTCCTCCACGAGAGCTTCAAAATAAGACCTCATAGGACATCATAGGATCATTAGGGGCTCACCTTGACCCCAAAACGTCCACCCCGTATGGGCCTATACCCCCATAGCCATGCAGTATAGGCCTATGGGCCTACCCAGGTCTCTGTGAACTTTTTCCAAAAATTTCACCGTTTCGCTCCGGGACCCTTCCCATCGTGTTCTAAATGACGAGACGTGAAAAACAAATCCAAACAGTCCATATCACAATGAACGTATGTGAATTTCCCAGGTTGAACCTATACCCCCATATAGCCAGTATGGGACTATATGGGCTATATGGTACTTTTCCTAAAATTTCACCGTTGCGCTCCGAGACCCTTCCCATCGTGTTCTAAATGACGAGACGTGAAAAACAAATCCAAACAGCCCATATCACAATGAACGTATGTGAATTTCTCAGGTTGAACCTATACCCCCATATAGCCAGTATGGGACTATATGGGCTATATGGTACTTTTCCAAAAATTTCACCGTTGCGCTCCGAGACCCTTCCCATCGTGTTCTAAATGACGAGACGTGAAAAACAAATCCAAACAGCCCATATCACAATGAACGTATGTGAATTTCTCAGGTTGAACCTATACCCCCATATAGCCAGTATGGGACTATATGGGCTATATGGTACTTTTCCCCAAAATTTCATCGATTCGCACCGGGGCCCCTCCCATCGTGTTCTAAATGACGAAACGAGAAACACGAGACCCCACAACCCCTATCACAATGAACGTGTGTGAATTTCCCAGGTTGAACCTATACCCCCATATAGCCAGTATGGGACTATATGGGCTATATGGTTTTTTTCCCCAAAATTTCACCGATTCGCTCCGGGGCCCCTCCCATCGTGTTCTAAATGACGAAACGAGAAAAACGAGACCCCACAACCCCTATCACAATGAACGTGTGTGAATTTCTCAGGTTGAACCTATACCTCCATATAGCCAGTATGGACTATATGCAGACCTCGGTGACTTTTTCCAAAAATTTCACCGATTCGCTCCGGGACCCCTCCCATCGTGTTTTTCTTGGTGAGACGAGAAAAACGAGACCCCACAAGCCATAGTAACACCCACAAAAATATTGACCACCCCTCCCCCCCATATATAGCCAGTATGAGCCTATATACAGACCTCGGTGACTTTTCCCAAAAATTTCACCGATTCGCTCCGGGACCCTTCCCATTGTCATTTTCTTGGCGAAACGAGAAAAACGAGACCCCACAAGCCATAGTAAAGCCCACGAAAAAATTGACCATCCCCATACCCCATACAGGCATTTTCCCTTATATTGTATAATACAGACCCCTATTGTAGGGGTAAAGTCCGTGTTCCGCTTTTTATAGTTTCGGGAAAAAATCCTAATTTTACATGCACCCACCCCATTGACTTGATAGGCAGGCCCCGATAAGCCCGGGGACCGATATTAGCCCTTTTGGCTAGAGTTGATAGGAGTTTTCCCCTATTTTAGGGGTAAAGTCCGTATTCCGCTTTTTATAGTTTCGGGAAAAAATCCTAATTTTACATGCACCCACCCCATTGACTTGATAGGCAGGTCCCAATAAGCCCGGGGACCGATATTAGCCCTTTTGGCTAGGGTTGATAGGTGTTTTCCCCTATTTAGGGGTAAAGTCCGTGTTCCGCTTTTTATAGTTTCGGGAAAAAATCCTAATTTTACATGCACCCACCCATGACTGGATGCCCCTTCACGAATGCTTCACTTTGATACCTCACTCGACCCAATCGGACCATGCAGCGTATTTGAAGTCTGGGGACTACTTTTTCTCCGCGGAAGCTTTTTCCCCGCGACCGCATCACCGCCACACCGCATCACCGCGGAGGAATACATTCCCTGCAACAATTGGAACTCTCCTGTGTTGGAGGTAGCTTTTTGGTCATTCTGCCGGAACTATAGTGCACTTGACCTCTCCTCCACGTGACCTCCACAAAACAGGAAAGGAGGTTCGTCCCGTGTTCTATATACTACTGAGGACTATATCGTCTAAAATTCATGATTTCCAACCAATCGGGGGTTTTTTTCCGGAAAAAATGAACTCTGTAATCTGTAGCCTTCACGGTTGCAGAGTTATAATTCTCTTATGACATGTACCATACAAACCTTAGTTTTGCATATTTATGATCACCATGTTACGTATGTAGTATGTATGCAGTCACTTTTTTCTTCCAAATCCGTTACTCGAAAATATCTCAAATTTTGATTGATCACTGGTGGCCATCTTGTTCTTGGAAACAGATTTTCACGATCACTCTGGAATGACCATTATCCATTGATCATGTGTGCCAAGTTTCGGATAGATCATTTCAGCTGTTTGAGAGGACTATATCTTCAAATATTTGAAAAAAGTTTTCAAATTCATTAGACGTCATCCAAATAACCAAGCGGAATGTTGACTTCACCGGTCCAGCCGTGTTGAAGAAAAACAACGGAATTATAAAAATTATAATCTAACGATTATTTTAGGCTTACAACCATTTTGGCGTGTAACATTAGTAACGTTTATATGAACTATACCGAATAGATTGCTTTTGATATTGAGGATACGAAATAGTCTCTATGATGTAGTAGTATAGTTGTTACTAAGATAATGTACGTGTTATTGTTGAAGGGTACAGTAGCAAAGAAGGCAGGGCTGGAAAGCACAGGATCCAAACAGGTTCGATCAGAAATGGCGCGTACAGCTGGAGGGGCTGCACGTTTGGTCTATTACCCAGGGGGACCAGGTACAAGCCAGGAGATAACTTTGGGTCAAGGTAAGGAATATGAACTCATTGCTTATAAATCGATTCGCTGTGGCTGGCCGTATTCACCTGATGTTATATAATATTGTTCTCGGATCCAAAGTACTTCCGTAAGATGGTTGTTTACTGAATTGCTCATGTACTGTAACATTTTGCCCAAAGGAAGCGAAAATATTATAAAGATCATGATCTCACATGTAAATAGTCTGATACTATTACTCTAACAATCATAGATTTCGAAGTACCGGTACACAACTTGCATGTTTCGCATATTGTCAGATTATATACCTATTACATGTATCTTTCTGGTTCACTCACACACACATATCGTTGACCAGGAGCAGATCAAGTTTGCGGGATGCCACAATCTGTCCAGATATTGAACATAAGAGACTCGACTGGATTGCATGTAGGGCCCAAGATCACACACAACTACTTGACTGGTACACACGGAGGAGTGCATGGTAGGTCCAGTTTTCGTCAACTGTTATGAGAGAGGATTATGATGTCGTCACCATCGACAGATCACCCATTATGTCAACTATATTGCGATGTGTTTTATATCTGAGGTTAACTAGACTGGATCTTAATGAAAAACGTGATGATTTGTCATGCATATATTTGGTATCCACGCTGCGGCTTTGTGTCACAAGACCACTTCCGTTCAACGTACAAATTTAGGATAAACATGAAATGTTAGCTAACTTTGACTACATTCATAATGACAATCAAACAAAATCATAAATAAATGTATCTAATGACGGTCGATTATGGTTAGCGATAGGGGATAGAAATCAGTTTCAAAGCCTATGATTTTTACTGAGGAATCAAAGCAGTTAGTTGACTGGTGGAGTTACACCGAGTTAACCAACTTAATCCCAGGTCTAAATCGGTTAACTCGGTCTAACTCCAACAGTCAACTAACTGCTTTGATTCCTCAGCAAAAAGCGTTCTAAACCGCGAAATAAGTCTATTTAGACCTAGGATTATTCAATGCTTTCATTTGTGGAAATGAATTTTATTTAATCCGCGGTCTTGATCTTTCGTAGCACTGATGTTCTCTGAATATTCATCGACTAGATTTAGTAGCATAGATATTCTATGGATATTCGCAGACTAAACAGCTTGCATTGCTTTTATCTGGATATTCGCAGAGTAGATTTCCCGGCATTGATTTTGTCTGGATATTCGCCGAATATTTCTCCTTGCATTGGAGTTCTTTGGATATTCGCAGACTAGATTTACTGGCATTGATGATGTCTGGATATTGACAGACTAGATTTCCTAGCACCAGAGTTCCCTGGATATTCACAGACTAGATTGCCTAGCATTGATGTTTTCTAGATGTTCACACTAGATTTCTTTGCATTGATATTCTCTGGATATTCGCAGACTAGATTCCCTAGCACTGAGGTTCTCTCGATATTAGCAGACCAGATCTCATAGCATTGATGTTCTCTGGATATCCACACACTAGATTTCGTAGCATTGATGTTCTCCGGATATTCACAGACTAGATTTTCTAGAATTTATGTTCTTTTGAGATTGATAGACTAGATTTCCTAGCATAGATATTCTCCGGATATTCAGACTAAATATCCTAGTATTGATTTTATCTGGATATTCGCAGACTAGATATCCCAGCATTGATATTCTCCGGATATTCATCGACTAGATTTCCTAGCACTGCTGTTCTGTGGATATTGGCAGACTAGATTTCCTAGCATTGATTTTTTATCGACATTTACAGACCAGATTTCCTAGCATCGATGTTCTCTGGATATCATAAATTAGATTTCCTAGCTCATTCGTGTTCTCTGGTTTTGGCCTGATTAATTATAGGATCAGTGCTCAACAAAATAATAAATTATGCTGATTCAAGAATTTATGGCAAAATATTCACAGCATGAATCTGATTTGCCTACAGATTTGTAGGTGGTACATGTATTTTACAGTATGATATAACGCAATCAGTAAGTCATATTTTACATGTATGATATGACTCAATCAGTAAATCAGTCAATTAAAACGAAACAATTTGTGATGATGTATACACACATGAGCAGTGTGACTAACGTCACAGGACCTACGAAGTAGAGTAGGCATTAGGACTCGAACGCGAACTGAACTCTTGGAAATCCCCACCCCCAGTTGAAATCCTGCCTATATTAAGATGGGCACCGCCCAAGTCAGAATCGCCAGTGATTTTCATCAAAAATCACCAGAAATTTTTATCAAAAGTAGGTCAGCTCAGAACTTGTTGGTAACAGTCTCCTAATGCGCCTTCATTCCAAAAATAAATAACGATCGCCGATTTAATTTTACAATTTTTTAACTAAAGGAAACAGATTGAATAATAAAAAGTTCAATAGATTTCAAGCTTTACGTGTGAAAATACATTTACATCTCTTTAATGGTTTTCAGTGCCCTTGTTCAGGATCAAAACAACTTTTTGAATCGCATTATTTTCCCAACAATACAGCAAATTTTTATATATAGTACTATAGTAGAAAGGTAGCATTTATGTAGTTTACGGTAATTCAACTCAAGACCAACACATTCTCTGCACAAGATAATAATGATTCTATGTCATTCTCCTGAGCATAACCGGTACAAAGATGAATAAATAGCGTCTCTACATCACGTTGTTATCTAGATATATGAGACAACACATTTTGGGTATCGGCAATCTGATGAATGTACTATTCCGGTTTTCTTGTTTCACATTATATTCTATGGCGGTTGATCGGTGATTTTCTTCATTGATAAACGTTAAACCACCTCAGCTTCGTTGTGTGAATCGGAATTGCATTGCTGTGACACACCAACACATTCCGTGGCAGTGATTCTGTATCCCCTAATCAAGGAATCAACATGGATCAAGATTTGAAATGACAAGAAAAATTTAGACATATTTTGTTTACACATGTATTTTTTTATTTAAATTATATCCAAGTGTGATATATAGTCAATATTCAAGAGGTACAAAAAAAACTCAAAGTATGTGCTCATATTTTCACATCATGATCAAAGTTACTTTATCTAGTTAAATTCTACCCAAAGAAAATAAATTAAGACCCTTTAAACATGCCATCATGGCTTTGTTTCACCCTCAGTAAACTTTTATCATTGTTGCTCACACAGACTAATCTGAAGGATGATACCACATCTTTCTTTCTTCTGCTGGGTTATTGCACCAGGCTGACTTAATTGGTTGATGTAGAATATTTCACCACCAGTGGGTAATTTGACCTGAGTTGGAAGCCTGATGTGGTCTGTGATGAAATGTTTGGATGTGAAATAGGATACACGTTAAAGGCCACAGTTTAGATATATCTATAACAATATACTGAATTGTGTGTATTGAGGCGGACAAGTTGGTAATAGCAGTGTAGATAAATGCACTAACAAATGATGGAAAATTAGCATTTCCTATTTCATAAAAACAATTACGGATGGCATATCCCACCAGATTTTATACTGTGTTATATATACAGTGAAACATACAGTCAAGGGTTCCCGATGGGCATGACAGTGTACTCGCTGAGCCATCAATAAATAATTAAAAAAATAATTATAAATCAAATTTTCATCAGAATTCGGTCAGCTCAGAACTTGCTGGTAATCATGCCCTAATGCACGTTCATGCCAAAAATCAAGGTTCTAATGTCAACGGTTCTCCTTATTTTGCCGACGAAAGGATTCGGATGGACTGACTGACTGACTGACTGACTAACTGCCTCGCTGACTCACTCATTACCGGACAATTTGCGATCTGTAGCCTACTTCGTAGGAATATACTCAAGTAGAACGGTCACATATATTATGCATGAAAGCACATTATACATGTGTTGCGCCCAAAAGAATTCAAATGTAAACCAACATTAACAACAAATATGAACACTCAATCTAATACCATCTTCTTGAGACTGTCTGCCCTGTACTAGGAATCTACTGTCCACATTATTAATTGATGTGGTTCATATCCTGCTTCGAAGACAAATGTGCACGAACAATACTTAATAGAGTTCAGTTATCGAACTCTTAATGTCCAAGGTGCAGTGGTACCACGTCACAAAATCCAAAATTAGCGTATCATGAACAAATGTGTATAGTCGTACTTGAAAGTTAAAAGAATCGCGTTAAAACCTGTTTGAAATTCCAGTCTCAAATTCCTACGAAGTAGGCTACAGATCGCAAATTGTCCGGTAATGAGTGAGTCAGTCAGTCCATCCGAATCCTTTCGTCGGCAAAATAAGGAGAACCTTTTTATATACATTAGAACCTTGATTTTTAGCATGAACGTGCATTAGAGCATTGTTACCAGCAAGTTCTGAGCTGACCGAATTCTGATGAAAATTTGATTTTCTAATTATTTTTTTTAATTATTTATTGATGGCTCAGCGAGTGCACTGTTATGCTCATCGGGAATCCTTGGCTGTATGTTTCACTGTTTATATATCACAGTACAAAACCTGGTGGGATATGCCATCCGTAATTGTTTTGAGAGCTAGAGGTCACAGCAGTGTAGCTGGGTCACCCCAAATAGGCCTATAAACAGATCAGAACTAACAGTCTGATAGGCTTGAGATTCGAGAATGCAGTTAATACTGCCATGGTGTAATAATTAAATTGTTCTTAGAGGTCAGAGCAGGGGAGACAAAAATAAACAGATCTGTCTGGAAGTTAAAACTAGAGCCTTGGGCACTCAAACGGGGCTATTTAAATGTAAAATAGGCTGTTGGAATAATTCCACTAACTCTTTGATGTTCCGTCCCATGGCGAAGAGCCATATTTGTAGTCTCACACATTCCTCTCAACAAGGAGCTCTAGTGCATTAATATAATTGTACACATATATATATATTAAAAAATATAACTTGTGACCGATGGGACAAATTACGTCGCGCACTACGAACAACGCTGATTGGCTGTTTACCCTATTGCATTCCACAGTGCGCGAAATTCAAAACTGTCAAACGTGTCCGTCTAGCTTGATCAATCATTGATAGTCAATCAGCGTTGTTTGTGGTGCGTGACGTAATTGTTATGATTTCAGGTTCGAGGATACGGCAGTCCCTCTTGCATATCGTTCCAATTTCTGGGCTGCACAAATTGCGAGAACGATCGTTTCGTTCGCACATTGGTTACGCGGATAAAGTCTCGCGTAACCCTTTGTCCGAAGCTGTGAATCTATGTCCGTGAAAACGTTCAATAAATGACCATTCACGAAAGATTTTACCTATGAGAGTGACGAAGATGGGCGGTTGACATTACTAACCCCACTGAAGTTTATGCAGCATAAACTGGGTTCCTAGCAATCGAAAAGGAGACGAAACGTCGTGAGCTCTATGAAACCGTATCAGATTCATAACAAACGGCTTCGGGATCAGATCTCATACACTTTTCACAGTCTATTTCAATTTTATATAAAATTAATTTCTTGAGAGACACATAAACTGACCTGGTTAGTGCTGGGATCAATTACAACACATATAAGGGAAGTGGGAAGAGGTGCCGACATACTGACAGAGTCACATGACTTCACAGTATAGTCTTTCGGTTAACCTATTCTAAAGCACATACCAAGAATCTAACGATTCGTGATACGTGTTGTATCTCAGGTACGCTTTTATTGTACCTGTTCATGTGGCAACTTGGATGATATGACCACACGGCCCCTAGCACCGGCAGCGGTATTAGATACAAATCTAGAGAGCTATGCTGGAAATGCTCTGACAACTCGTATATTGGTAATTATGTCTCCCCCAACTATGTTAGGGGGAGACATCTAGCGTTTGTGCTCTCTGTCTGTCTGTCTGTCTGCATGGATGGATGGATGGATGGATGTCTGTCCGTCCCCTTGCCTCGTCTGCAAGATATCTTGAGAACTGCTGGATGGAAATTCACCAGACTTGGATGGAAGCTTCATTGGGATAGCCCCCTCATTTGGCTAGGTTTTGGTGTGTGTGCGTGCGTTCATCCGTGTCCGGTGTCCGTCCGTCCGTCCATCTACTTGTACTTGTATATACAGGCCTTGCTTGCAAGATATCTTGAGAATTACTGGACGGAATTTCACCAAACTTGGATGGAAGCTTCAGTGGTATAGCCCCCTCATTTGATTAGGTTTTGGTTTGTGTGTGCGTTCCTATGTTCGGTGTCCGTCCGTCTGTCCATGTACTTGTACATGTATATGTATATACAGGCCCTTGTCTGCAAGATATCTGGAGAACTACTCAACGGAATTTCACCAAACTTGGATGAAGCTTCATTGGGATATCCCCTCGTCTGATTAGGTGTTGGTGTGTGTGTGCGAGCGTTCGTTCGTGTCCATTCGTCCGTCCATCTACTTGTACATGTATATACAAGCCTTGTCTGCAAGATATCTGGAGAACTACCCCACGGAATTTCGCCAAACTTGGGTGGAAGCTTCATTGCAATGGACTCATCTGATTAGGTTTCGATATGCATGCATGCATTCGCCTGGGTATGTTGTCTGTCTGCCTGTCCATCGACAGGCATTGTCTGTAAGATATCTGGAGAACTACTGGACGGAATTTCCTCAAACTTGGATGGAAGCTTCATCGTGATGGCCTCTGGTGAACTTCACCAGACTTGGATGGAATCTTTATTGGGATGGCCTCCGCATCTTATTATGTTTTGGTGTGCGCGCGTGTTTCGTGTTCATCCGTCCGTCTACTTGTACATGTATAGACAAGCCTTCTCTGTAAAATATCTGAAGAACTACTGGATGGAATTTCCCCGAACTTGGATGGCAGCTTTGTCGTAATGGCCTCCTCATCTGATTAGGTTTTGGTTTGTTTGCGTGCATCCATCTGTTTCTGATGTTCAGCTTTGTTGCATGTATGTACAGGACTACTCTTGTCTACAAGATATGTGGAGAACTACTGGATGAAATTTCACCAAACTTGGATGGAAGCTCCATTGAAATGGCCTGATGATCTATTTAGGTTTTGGTGTGAGCTAGTGCTTGCGTGGGTCCATGCAAAATGTGCTTATCTGTCTGTCCAATTTTTGTTCACTCCATATCTTGGAAACTACTGAAGGCAGATGCATGAAACTTGTATACGGTACACCATGTATACTATGGGTGTGGCTCTTGTATGTTTTGCATCTTTCCTATAATGTCATCAGTTTCGAAATAGTTGATGCTTCACAATTACATGTATTTCACATTGGTTGGACGCTGTAGATGTCGGCAATCCACTCATTGCTATATAAATCCCGACTCCTCACTGGGTTACTGCAACAATGAAAATCGCTTCTTTGTAATTAATATTTTTAGATGCGCAGCTTTGTTTAGGATACCTATTGTTACATTCATTTTATAGCACTTTCCCTTAAATTATGTGCCCACTCAAAGCAAGGTGGGAGGTTGGGGGAGACGTATGTTTTTTGCTTAAAAAAACAACCAGCATAGGCTTCATGCCGGAGCGGCAACTCAAGGGTCAAAGCGGAACCTCTAGTTGGTGAGCTGTGTCGCTGTGACAACTCATACACTGGGATCGGTGAGCTGTATCGTCGTCAGATGAAAATGACGGCATTTAACACAAAAGACTAGTCTGTAAGGTCCGATGTCGACCCAGCATCAACTTCTCACAAAGACCAACATATATCAAAGACCAAAAGGTCTGTACAGGGGGCGGGCCTCGGGGACGAAACGTCCACCAGCAGAATCACGCCATATACAGGTAAAAATTACAACACATATCAGGGAAGTGGAAAGAGGTGCCGACATACTGACAGAGTCACATGACTTCACAGTATAGTCTTTCGGTTAACCTATTCTAAAGCACATACCAAGAATCTAACGATTCGTGATACGTGTTGTATCTCAGGTACGCTTTTATTGTACCTGTTCATGTGGCAACTTGGATGATATGACCACACGGCCCCTAGCACCGGCAGCGGTATTAGATACAAATCTAGAGAGCTATGCTGGAAATGCTCTGACAACTCGTATATTGGTAATTGGTGAGCTGTTTCGCTGTGACAACTCGTACACTGGGATTGGTGAGCTGTATCGTCGTCAGATGAAAATGACGGCATTTAACACACAAGACTAGTCTGTAGTCCGATGTCGACCCAGCATCAACTTCCCACAAAGGCCCTTCCCTGGGAGGAGCTTCCTGGGTTACGTGACCTCTCGCTGCACGTGCGAGAGCAGTTATTAACTCCACTTTTTTTTAATAGGTACCTCTAACCCATGAGAGAGAGCAATTCTCGTATAGCGGACGAAAGTCGAAAGTTTATGCTGAATTGTTGTAAATATCATCGTTCATGCACTTAAAAAATTTATTTGAGTAGTTTTAGAAGAAATAATATATTAATTGGACAATTTATCAATTTGACCTGTTCACAAGGAAAGGCTGAACAGCGACTGACGTTATTTGGACGAAAAACGAGATTATTTTACCTCCGGAAAATCTTCGGCAGTCATCGGAAGTATAACTCTTCGGCCGTCAATAGCTGATAGCGCGTCCACTAATTATCTGATTTTAATTTTAATAATATATTTGGAATCCTGAAGAAATACTCGTTTCAGAAATATATAGCTTGTATGCTACTTCATGGCGAAAAATTCAACCGGAAGATGACACTGATTTACTGGAAATGTGAGTTTACCGCCATTTTACTGTGAACATTCGTTCGGAGATAGAGAGGAGCGGTCGAAGAAAAGCAATGACTGTGCCCCGTGCACATGACATAAACACAGCTGTCGAACATGATGGTCATCAATCATGTAACCTATATTGGTTGGCGATAAAATGGACTTCCCATGTGATGGAAAGCAGAAGTAAGTATGCCCCGGAAACAATTTAAAAAACAATTACTTCCAATCATGCCAAGAAGTAGAAATTTTGACAGACAAATTAAACTTCACCCACGCACATAAGCAATCAACAGAGAAAGTCACCACGTGCTCTGAACGCGCACACGGGCGAGGTGTACGAGATTTGATGTGTACGAGATTCGATCCCAAGCCCGTACATCTAGCCCGAAAACATCGGCTAAGGAGTCTAATTTTTTTTATTGTTGTTGCTGAATGTGATGGGAATGTCACACCCGCTTACCCAATATTCACCTATCACAGCTAGAGTTTCTGAGTTACACGTACATCCATAAAGCAAAATTATATTAGCCAGACATATGAAAGTTGGAAGTATGCACGCATGGATTCGCTACAAGATTCAACTTATCCGATGATCATTCTGAGTCAGAAAACCCCACAGATCCAAAGTGCCAGATCGACACCAATTACCAAGTTCTTGATCTCTGGTTAAGAAAATATTGACAGCTGACTGAATTGACAGATAATCCTGTAGACAAATGTTCGACAGAAAATGAAGATTTAATTTACGTGAATCACTGCAAATGGGTCGTCTGCTATTCCTTCACCTTTTGGCTTAAAAGATGGCGGAAAACAGAAACAGAACTGGTTTGTGGCAAACCTTGTTCCTAGGGGGCTTCATGCTTTCCTAAATTTGACGGATGGGACAAATTACGGCGCGCACTACGAACAACGCTGATTGGCTGTTTACACTATTGCACTGCACAGTGCGTGAAATTCAAAACTGTCAAACGTGTCCGTCTAGGTTGATCAATCCTTGATAGTCAATCAGGGTTGTTTGTGGTGCGTGACGTAATTGTTATGATTTCAGGTTCGAGGATATGGCAGTCCCTCTTGCATATCGTTCCAATTTCTGGGCTGCACAAATTGCAAGAATGATCGTTTCGTTCGCACATTGGTTACACGGATAAAGTCCCGTGTAACCCTTTGTCCGAAGCTGTGAATCTGTGTCCGTGAAAACGTTCAATAAATGACCATTCACGAAAGATTTTACCTATGAGTGACGAAGATGGGCGGTTGACATTACTAACCCCACTGAAGTTTATGCAGCATAAACTGGGTTCCTAGCAATCGAAAAGGAGACGAAACGTCGTGAGCTCTATGAAACCGTATCAGATTCATAACAAACGGCTTCGGGATCAGATCTCGTACACTTTTCACAGTCTATTTCAATTTTATATAAAATTAATTTCTTGAGAGACACATAAACTGACCGGGGGTTGGTGCTGGGATCAATTACAACACATATAAGGGAAGAGGGACGAGGTGCCGACATACTGACAGAGTCACATGACTTCACAGTATAGTCTTGCGGTTAACGTATTATAAAGCACATACCAAGAATCTAACGATTCGTGATACGCGTTGTATCTCAGGTACGCTTGTATTGTACCTGTTCATGTGGCAACTTGGATGATATGACCACACGGCCCCTAGCACCGGCAGCGGTATTAGATACAAATCTAGAGAGCTATGCTGGAAATGCGCTGACAACTCGTATATTGGTAATTATGTCTCCCCCAACTATGTTGGGGGGAGACATCTAGTGTTTGTGCTGTCTGTCAGTCTGGATGGATGTCTGTCCGTCCCCTTGCCTTGTCTGCAAGATATCTTGAGAACTACTGGATGGAATTTCAACAGACTTGGATGGAAGCTTCATTGGGATGGCCCCCTCATTTGATTAGGTTTTGGTGTGTGTGCGTGCATTCATCCGTGTCCGGTGTCCGTCCGTCCGTCCATCTACTTGCACTTGTGTATACAGGCCTTGCCTGCAAGATATCTTGAGAACTACTGGACGGAATTTCACCAAACTTGGATGGAAGCTTCAGTGGGATAGCCCCCTCATTCGATTAGGTTTTGGTGTGTGTGCGTGCATTCATCCGTGTCTGGTGTCCATCCATCCGTCCATCTACTTGTACATGTATATACAGGCCTTGTCTGCAAGATATCTTGAGAACTACTGGACGGAATTTCACCCAACTTGGATGGAAGCTTCATTGGGATAGCCCCCTCATTTGATTAGGCTTTGGTGTGTGTGCATGCGTTCATCCGTGTCCGGTTTCCGTCCGTCCGTCCATCTACTTGTGCATGTATATACAGGCCTTGTCGGCAAGATATCTTGAGAACTACTGGATGGAAGTTCACCAAACTTGGATGGAAGCTCTATTGGGATAGCCCTCTCATCTGATTAGGTTTTGGTTTGTGTGTGCGTTCGTCCATGTTCGGTGTCCGTCCGTCTGTCCATGTACTTGTACATGTATATGTATATACAGGCCCTTGTCTGCAAGATATCTGGAGAACTACTCAACGGAATTTCATCAAACTTGGATGGAAGCTTCATTGGGATATCCCCTCGTCTGATTAGGTTTTGGTGTGTGTGTGCGAGCGTTCGTTCGTGTCCATTCGTCCGTCCATCTACTTGTAGATGTATATACAAGCCTTGTCTACAAGATATCTGGAGAACTACCCCACGGAATTTCGCCAAACTTGGGTGGAAGCTTCATTGCAATGGACTCATCTGATTAGGTTTCTGTATGCATGCATGCATTCGCCTGGGTATATTGTCTGTCTGCCTGTCCATCGACAGGCCTTGTCTGTACGATATCTCGAGAACTACTGGACGGAATTTCCCCAAACTTGGATGGAAGCTTCATCGTGATGGCCTCTGGTGAACTTCACCAGACTTGGATGGAATCTTTATTGGGATGGCCTCCGCATCTTATTATGTTTTGGTGTGCGCGCGTGTTTCGTGTTCATCCGTCCGTCTACTTGTACATGTATAGACAAGCCTTCTCTGTAAAATATCTGAAGAACTACTGGATGGAATTTCCCCGAACTTGGATGGCAGCTTTGTCGTAATGGCCTCCTCATCTGATTAGGTTTTGGTTTGTTTGCGTGCATCCATCTGTTTCTGATGTTCAGCTTTGTTGCATGTATGTACAGGACTACTCTTGTCTACAAGATATGTGGAGAACTACTGGATGAAATTTCACCAAACTTGGATGGAAGCTCCATTGAAATGGCCTGATGATCTATTTAGGTTTTGGTGTGAGCTAGTGCTTGCGTGGGTCCATGCAAAATGTGCTTATCTGTCTGTCCAATTTTTGTTCACTCCATATCTTGGAAACTACTGAAGGCAGATGCATGAAACTTGTATACGGTACACCATGTATACTATGGGTGTGGCTCTTGTATGTTTTGCATCTTTCCTATAATGTCATCAGTTTCGAAATAGTTGATGCTTCACAATTACATGTATTTCACATTGGTTGGACGCTGTAGATGTCGGCAATCCACTCATTGCTATATAAATCCCGACTCCTCACTGGGTTACTGCAACAATGAAAATCGCTTCTTTGTAATTAATATTTTTAGATGCGCAGCTTTGTTTAGGATACTTATTGCTACATTCATTTTATAGCACTTTCCTTTAAATTATGTGCCCACTCAAGGCAAGGTGGGAGGTTGGGGGAGACGTATGTTTTTGCTTAAAAAAACAACCAGCATAGGCTTCATGCCGGAGCGGCAACTCAAGGGTCAAAGCGGAACCTCTAGTTGGTGAGCTGTGTCGCTGTGACAACTCGTACACTGGGATTGGTGAGCTGTATCGTCGTCAGATGAAAATGACGGCATTTAACACAAAAGACTAGTCTGTAAGGTCCGATGTCGACCCAGCATCAACTTCCCACAAAGACCAAAAGGTCTGTACAGGGGGCGGGCCTCGGGGACAACACGTCCACCAGCAGAATCACGCCATATACAGGTAAAATTTACAACACATATCAGGGAAGTGGGAAGAGGTGCCGACATACTGACAGAGTCACGTGACTTCACAGTACAGTCTTCCGGTTAGCCTATTCTAAAGCACATACCAAGAATCTAACGATTCGTGATACGTGTTGTATCTCAGATACGCTTTTATTGTACCTGTTCATGTGGCAACTTGGATGATATGACCACACGGCCCCTAGCACCGGCATAAGCGGTATTAGATACAAATCTAGAGAGCTATGCTGGAAATGCTCCGACAACTCGTATATTGGTAATTGGTGAGCTGTTTCGCTGTGACAACTCGTACACTGGGATTGGTGAGCTGTATCGTCGTCAGATGAAAATGACGGCATTTAACACAAAAGACTTGTCTGTAAGGTCCGATGTCGACCCAGCATCAACTTCCCACAAAGGCCCTTCCCTGGGAGGAGCTTCGTGCGTTACGTGACCTTTCGCTGCACGTACGAGAGCAGTTATTAACTCCACTTTTCAGGTACCTCTAACCCATGAGAGAGAGCAATTCTCGTATAGCGGACGAAAGTCGAAAGTTTATGCTGAATTGTTGTAAATATCATCGTTCATGCACTTAACAAATTTATTTGAGTAGTTTTAGAAGAAATAATATATTAACTGGACAATTTATCAATTTGACCTGTTCACAAGGAAAGGCTGAACAGCGACTGACGTTATTTGGACGAAAAACGAGATTATTTTACCTCCGGAAAATCTTCGGCAGTCATCGGAAGTATAACTCTTCGGCCGTCAATAGCTGATAGCGTGTCCACTAATTATCTGATTTTAATTTTAATAATATATTTGGAATCCTGAAGAAATATATAGATTGTATGCTACTTCATGGCGAAAAATTCAACCGGAAGATGACACTGATTTACTGGAAATGTGAGTTTACCGCCATTTTACTGTGAACATTCGTTCGGAGATAGAGAGGAGCGGTCGAAGAAAAGCAATGACTGTGCCCCGTGCACATGACATAAACACAGCTGTCGAACATGATGGTCATCAATCATGTAACCTATATTGGTTGACGATAAAATGGACTTCCCATGTGATGGAAAGCAGAAGTAAGTATGCCCCGGAAACAATATAAAAAACAATTACTTCCAATCATGCCAAGAAGTAGAAATTTTGACAGACAAATTAAACTTCACCCCGCACATAAGCAATCCACATAGAAAGTCACCACGTGCTCTGAACGCGCGCACGTGCGAGGTGTACGAGATTTGATGTGTACGAGATTCGATCCCAAGGCCGTACATCTAGCCCGAAAACATCGACTAAGGAGTCTATTTTTTTTATTGTTGTTGCTGAATGTGATGGGAATGTCACACCCCCTTACCCAATATTCACCTATCACAGCTAGAGTTTCTGAGTTACACGTACATCCATAAAGCAAAATTATATTAGCCAGACATATGAAAGTTGGAAGTATGCACGCATGGATTCGCTACAAGATTCAACTTTTCCGATGATCATTCTGAGTCAGAAAACCTCACAGATCCAAAGTGCCAGATCGACACCAATTACCAAGTTCTTGATCTCTGGTTAAGAAAATATTGACAGCTGACTGAATTGACAGATAATCCTGTAGACAAATGTTCGACAGAAAATGAAGATTTAATTTACGTGAATCACTGCAAATGGGTCGTCTGCTATTCCTTCACCTTTTGGCTTAAAAGATGGCGGAAAACAGAAACCGAACTGGTTTGTGGCAAACCTTGTTCCTAGGGGACTTCATGCTTTCCTAAATATAGCCACTATATATCCTATTGCTGTAGGAAGAACTTCTGTGCGCGGCTGTGGGAACGAGGTTAACTCTTCTTAACAGTTACGATCCTTCTACATATAACTTGCCATTACAAATCAACACTAACTACTGCATGGAGAATATATGTTGTCGTTATGGTGGGGTTATCTCCCCTGTCACCTTTCTTCATAAAGACACTGGGTGCATGTAATATGTAGAGCTCTTATTGTGTAGGTCAGGGAAATGCTTGCAACATTCCAAGAATATTTCAGAAGCAGAATGGAAAGAAAACATTTCTGAATATAGAAAAATTATTATGTAAATGATTTGACCACCACTGGATTTTAGAAAATTACCATAAAAAGATAATGGTGAGGGTCTTGAGGGGTAAGCTCAAATGGCGAAAATTCCAAACTGTAACTCAACACACATATTTTATGAAAATGTAAATGAATACAGGCAAAGTGAAATATCCCACTGTTTTCTAAAATGAATTACACTTATACTGGTATTATTTAAGACTAAATTACTGCCCGGACACGCTTTCTAATGAGAATGAGTTAGCCCCACAAAATAACTCAACATGCGCCTCTCAAAATCTGTGGTTTAGCAGACGACATATTTTGAGTAGGAAAGTAGTGCCACTGGAAAATTAACAAATACACGCATAAAATTAGATAAATACAAATGTAACTTGAAGATATCAGACCTGAAACTATACACGAACATTAAAAACACAGAAACCTGGACACCCTAAAGAAGGAAGTTTCAGACCTTTTTCTTGTCGTGTAAGAACTCTACCTTTTTCTGTGTTAGCAAGACACAACGCCTTTAAGACAGGACCATTAGTCCCTACGGGTCTAAATCGTCCCGTAAAAATATCACAACAGATGGTACCGGTATTACCATCGACAGTGCAGATTCTATGAGTTCACATGTTGACATCTTTATTAATTTATTACCGTTTCAGGGGACATTTGAACAGCTGTCGTTAACTTGAGACACACTTTTGCTATATACACGCATGTTTTGATTAACTGCTATATTATGGGAAACGAAATTAAACAGATGTGTAATCAGTATGAAGAGGCTGTATTTAAGATGCGAAGTACAATCCTCAAATTCTACATTCATCAGATTGCCGATACCCAAAATGTGTTGTCTCATATATCTAGATAACAACGTGATGTAGAGATGCTATTTATTCGTCTTTGTACCGGTCATGCTAAGGAGAATGACATAGAATCATTAATATCTTGTGCCGAGAAGGTGTTGGTCTTGAGTTGAATTATCGTAAACTACATAAATGCTACCTTTCTACGATAGGACTATATATAAGAATTTGTTGTATTGTTGAGAAAATAATGCGATTCAAAAAGTTGTTTTGGTCCTGGACAAGGGCACTGAAAACCGTTAAAGAGATGTAAATGTATTTTCACACGGTAGGTCCTGTGACGTTAGTCACACTGCTCATGTATTTATGACCAATGCATATATGTAGTAGTTTAACATACAGCTGTAAAGATTTTATGACAAAGAAATTATGAAATATTTCTCTGATGCTGCTCAGGGATATTTACCAGTTTAGAAACAAATCGTTTTCATGGCTCAGGTTGCAACGTGTAACATCACAGCATAACAATGTGTATGCTACAATAATTATACTAAAGAAAATTTTATCTTCATGTACATGCATTTATCTACATTTTGTACTGGTTGAAGTACATAGTTAGGACAACGTATTATGAAGAAAAGATAAAGAATTATTCGGAGTAGCCAGGACGACAAATCTACCCTCTCATGAGCCAAGAATTTTGTGCTAATTTGCGTGTGGTTTCATAAAAAATAGTAGATGAGCAGTTAAATAAAACCCAATCAAAATATTTTTACCGGTAACTTAGGAATATAAACTAAGTTATAGAACAATAATTTGTAACATACCGGTAAGTTTTACTATCATGTCCACATTACCCGGAATTGCCCTTTTTCGTCTCTATCTCGTGTGGACATTTATTCAGCTTTCTCCGCCATTGTTTCAATGTCCGCGAAAGGATATGTTACGCTTACATACGAAAAACTCCTTTGTGTGTGACAGTAATAACAGCCGTTTTTTCACTCCAAAACCTGCCAAATCAGATTGTTCTTCAAGTTTACACACTGAAATATCCCCTTCGAAAAAACTGAGCTGTTTCAGTTGCATAAAAATGGAGATATGATTGATCAAGATGTGCCCCGCAGCTTATTTTTGGTATTTTCGATGCATTTTCATGGAGGATTTCCCCCTGCAGCAAACATATGACACTTCAAATCAAAACCATTCATGGTTCTTTCCGATAAACAAACTTTCTAATATATTGTGCGACAAAATTATTTTGGTTTGAGGTGTCAAATTTTTGCTATAAGAGAAAATCCTCACTGTAAATGCTTCAAAAATACTGCATCGAGCCAGGGTGCACATTTTGATCAATCATATATCCATTTTTATATAACGGAGCATCACAATTTTTTCGAGGCTGATATTTCAGTATGTAAACTTGAAGAAAAATCTGATTTGACAGGTTCTGGATTGGAAAAAAATCAGTTTGATTAATATCACACACAAGGGAGTTTTTCCCGTATTCTCATCACATATCCTTCGGATCTGTAGATGACTTGGGACATTTTACAGATGGATGATCTCATACATGTCATAGTAGGTGCATTTTTTAGGAAAAGCAAATACATAATCGATCAAAAACTATAGTGGTCTCCTTGTTCATATCGCGTAATCAAAACCAAGTTGGATTAACATTCTGCTGTAATTCTGGATCCGCGGTCTTGAATAAAATTAACAAACCAGGTGAGAAACTCACTTCAATGTACATGTATTTGCAGATCAACCACAAGAGACGAGTCCACCCATTACAGACGCTATCGAACGAATCAAATGTGAGTACTTTACAAGCATACTTTCAGAATAATGCAATCATAAAATAAGAATTATCGATCTATAATAAACATTCTTTTGGGAAATGATTGGTCATGTAAAAACTTACGTTTCTTTATAATTCATCCATATTTGAGACAAAAAAAACTATGTGAGTGAGTATGATTGAACGTCGCTTTCAACAATCTTTCAATATTATATCACGGTGTCTAGGTCCTATTCCTTTCACAAACAGGAACCCCACGGCATAGGTCCTTTCTACACCCAGAACCCCACAAGTACCTCAGTTAGTTGCCTCTTACTACAGGCTGTCTGAGGAGCTGCGGTCGTTATATTCTTACCATGACCTGGCTTGTGCACAATGACATCCCAGGTCAATTCTCGGGATTGATTAACCATGTGTAGATAGTGGAACGATGATCACTCAATTTTTAGCATCTGTGCAAATGAACACTCACAAAAGGTAACCAAGGCATGACAGAGAAAAATTCCACGAAATTCATTTAGATAGCCGGATAAAACATATCGATCAGTGATATGGATTTGAGGATACAGGCCATTCAGTGTACATGTACATGATGCATTCAACCATTTAGTGTACATGTACATGCTGCATCAAACCATTCAGTGTACATGTACATGCTGCATCAAACCATTCAGTGTACATGTACATGCTGCATCAAACCATTCAGTGTACCTGTACATGTTGCATTCAACCATTCAGTGTACATGTACATGCTGCATCAAACCATTCAGCGTACCTGTACATGTTGCATTCAACCATTCAGTGTACATGTACATGCTGCATTCAACCATTCAGTGTACATATACATGCTGCATTAAACCATCCAGTGTACATGCACATGCTTCATCAAAACCATTCAATGAGCAAGCTGCATCAAACCATTCAATGTACATGTACATGCGGCATCAAACCTTTCCGTGTACATGTACATGCTGCATTAAACCATTCAGTGTACATGTACATGCTGCATAAAACCATTCAATGTACATGTACATGCTGCATCAAACCATTCAGTTTACTGCTGCGTCAAACCATCCACTGCACATGTACATCCTGCGTCAAACCATTCAGTGTACATATACATGCTGCAATAAATCATTCAGTGTACATGCGTCAAACCATTCAGTGTACATGCTGCATCAAACCATTCAGTGTGCATGTACATGCTGCATCAAACCATTCAGTGTACATGTACATGCTGTGTCAAACCATTCAGTGTACATGTACATGCTGCATTAAACCATTCAGTGTACATGTACATGCTTCATCAAAACCTTTTAGTGTACATGTCCATGTTGCATTAAACCATTCAGTGTACATGTTGCATCAAACCATTCAATGTACATGCTGCAATAAACCATTCAGTGTGCATGTTCATGCTGCATCAAACCATTCAATGTACATGTACATGCTGCATCAAACCATTCAGTGTACATGCATCAAAGCATGCATCAAACCATCTAGTGTACATGTACAAGCTGCATTAAATCATTCAGTGTACATGCTGCATCAGGCCATTTAGTGTGCATGTACATGCTGCATCAAACCATTCAGCGTACATGTACATTTTGCATTCAACCATTCAGTGTACATGTACATGCTGCATCAGGCCATTCAGCGTACATGTACATGTTGCATTCAACCAATCAGTGTACATGTACATGCTGCATCAGGCCATTCAGTGTACATGTACATGTTGCATTCAACCATTTAGTGTACATGCACATGCTGCATCAAACCATTCAGCGTACATGTACATGTTGCATTCAACCATTCAGTGTACATGTACATGCTGCATCAGGCCATTCAGTGTACATGTACATGTTGCATTCAACCATTCAGTGTGCATGTACATGCTGCATCAAACCATTCAGTGTACATGTACATGCTGCATCAGGCCATTCAGCGTACATGTACATGTTGCATTCAACCATTCAGTGTACATGTACATGTTGCATCAGGCCATTCAGTGTACATGTACATGTTGCATTCAACCATTTAGTGTACATGTACATGCTGCATCAAACCATTCAGCGTACATGTACTGCATTTAACCATTCAGTGTACATGTACATGATGGACCTAACCATTCAGTGTACATGTACATGATGCATTAAACCATTCAGTGTACATGTACATGCTGCATCAAACCATTCAGCGGACCTGTACATGTTGCATTCAACCATTCAGTGTGCATGTACATGCTGCATCAAACCATTCAGCGTACATGTACTGCATTCAACCATTCAGTGTACATGTACATGCATCAAACCATTCAGCGTACATGTACATGTTGCATTAAACCATTCAGTGTACATGTACATGTTGCATCAAACCATTCAGCGGACCTGTACATGTTGCATTCAACCATTCAGTGTACATGTACATGCTGCATCAAACCATTCAGTGTACATGTACATGCTGCATCAGGCCATTCAGCGTACATGTACATGTTGCATTCAACCATTCAGTGTACATGTACATGTTGCATCAGGCCATTCAGTGTACATGTACATGTTGCATTCAACCATTTAGTGTACATGTACATGCTGCATCAAACCATTCAGCGTACATGTACTGCATTCAACCATTCAGTGTACATGTACATGCATCAAACCATTCAGCGTACATGTACATGTTGCATTAAACCATTCAGTGTACATGTACATGCTGCATCAAACCATTCAGCGGACCTGTACATGTTGCATTCAACCATTCAGTGTGCATGTACATGCTGCATCAAACCATTCAGCGTACATGTACTGCATTCAACCATTCAGTGTACATGTACATGCATCAAACCATTCAGCGTACATGTACATGTTGCATTAAACCATTCAGTGTACATGTACATGTTGCATCAAACCATTCAGCGGACCTGTACATGTTGCATTCAACCATTCAGTGTACATGTACATGCTGCATCAAACCATTCAGCGTACCTGTACATGTTGCATTCAACCATTCAGTGTACATGTACATGCTGGATTCAACCATTCAGTGTACATATACATGCTGCATTAAACCATCCAGTGTACATGCACATGCTTCATCAAAGCCATTCAATGAGCAAGCTGCATCAAACCATTCAATGTACATGTACATGCGGCATCAAACCTTTCGTGTACATGTACATGCTGCACTAAACCATTCAGTGTACATGTACATGCTGCATAAAACCATTCAATGTACATGTGCATGCTGCATCAAACCATTCAGTTTGCTGCTGCGTCAAACCATCCACTGCACATGTACATCCTGCGTCAAACCATTCAGTGTACATATACATGCTGCATTAACTCATTCGGTACCAATGACGCCAAAAGGCGACAGAATAATTCCCGGTCTCAACCCCGTTGACGACTTTTGGTGTAATTCTTAGAGCCTTCCCAACCCCAATGATGCCAAAAGGCGACATCGCTGCTTTACCATCAAATAAAACCCCACTCCGTCTGCAATGTAGCATTTCACCCGAGCACCTCGAATGAAGAGACCATCTAATCGTTCCATGAAGATGAAATCCATCACACCCACTCCATAAACTTTATTTCCACATTTTTCCAACACGTGTCGGTAAATATTGGCCATTTTCATCTCGCGCCATGCTTGAAACGAGCTGTAATGGTCGAATTGATCAATCACGTGCCTTCGTTTTAGTCACGTGGTAACGATACAACCAACCGAAGCGCTGAAGTGTCGGCGTGTTTCATCGGCGCATACGATAGATTCGTCGGATGAATGATATTTATATCCAATCGTAGCTTTCGTAATATTAGCCATCCATTGTAACTATGACGAGATTGGGAAAGCCCAGGGAATCACCTTTCCAACGTGACCTTGATCAACAAAAACAACCGCTGGAAAGGGGAGATACACGCCTTGAAATATTGACAGAAAAAAACCCTCAAACTTTTCGCAATTTAGCGGTCTCTCATCTCAAGCTGCGTTTATTCTGACAAATGTCCACGAATCGACGGGTATTCATCGGTTATTTCTGGGCATTGTAATCGAAGAAATATACGCTCACAATCTTCGGAAATTACGTAGGTTTGTGCAGTTTTTTTTTATTTGCATTAAACCATTCAGTGTACATGTATGTACATGCTGCATTCAACCATTCAGTGTACATGTACATGCTGCCTCAAACCATTCAGTGTACATGTACATGCTGCATTAAACCATTCAGTGTACATGTACATGCTGCATTATTGGGGAGACAAGGCTTGACTTATTAGGGCTGAACAGTAAAAAAATTGAAAATGAGATTTTGTATTTGTTATGTCCACAATGTGCCCGAATTTCACATTTAATAAATTTATTGGTTGACAAGATTATTAAAAATAGTTTAATTAATACTTAATTGTGTTGTTAAACTGTCCCTGTCATTATTTGCCTAAAACTGCTGAAACGGCAACACCCATTTGTCGTTGGCGTTGTTGTTGTTGCCACATATCATTGGAAAGCGGAAGTTCCCAGCTGTAACGTGATTCTGGATTAGATCGCCAATCTCCGCCTCAATCCGGTGTATTTTCGAGAAACATCGAAAAATTTCCTACGAAAACATCCATATATTTCAGAAGCTTATTGTCATACGACTCGGGGTCCCGTAAACATAATTTTATGGCGAAAGCTCATTTCCATATCACTTCCGAGGGCATTCGCAACTTCTCGGGGATCTCCGGTTTGAGATGTCCCTCGAAGGCCATTGACGCCATATTAGACTAGAGCGTGGTCATGTGACGTATGACTAGATCATGTGACCACAACAGCATAGGTATGGCCACTGGACCCCTCTATGTTGAGGAAGCAGGATTTCAGCCCCATTTCACACAAGGTCTGTACCTGATCCTCCATTATACTATTGAGGGGGCAAATTACGATGACGATCATGGGCCTCTGTTTTTCAAATTTGGCTTGGAAGAGCCACGGAAGCATGTGGAAAATCGTACTTTTACCATAGCCCACCACGTGTGTTTCGGTCTGTCAGGGAACTGTCAGTGACGTCACGGGAATTATATCTTGCCAATACGTGGCGTGTGTACCATTTAAACTGATGGTTTTCTATTGAAATGTGCTTCGAATGAAAAGAATAAACAGTTTTTAGAATATCTGACGTAAATCAGAGACTCGCAGGAAAATATTTGCTGGTCGGGGATTAAGGCTTCCGCGAGAGTGATTGGGCTTCGGAGCCATGCGTATTAAACCGTTCCGGCGCGTCACATCTGGAGATTCATAGGAAATTCATGTTGTCGTCCCCCGAGCGTAGAATCGGTCCCCTTCGTAGATTTCTGCTCGGGAGTTCCGAATGTTCCGAGGATAGCGAAGCTTCCCGAGTGACGCAATACGGAGTCTCTGGGCATGCGCACTCGGTCACTTCCTTAGCACCCGCTCAGAGTGAAATGGCGGCTGTTTGATCGCTTCAACTGATTGAAGTGTGAAAGAAACAATAAATCATGCCTATGAGTATGAATAATGTTTTTATCGTTTGAATGCGCCAAATTGTCAAAGTAATAGTAGAAACGACTCGTGGCTATAGAAACCGAATAAAACTACAGTTTTTACGCTCCAGGGCGCCACTTTGCTGGCGTACAGTCAACCATTTGGCTCGCAAATGTTTATGGCCCATTTTCTCTAGAATCAGTTTTTCTGCCGACATCATTCATTAGGAGAAATCGTTTGCCGCTATTTATTTATGGATCTTCACGAAAAGTTCAGGGAATATTCCTACGATATGAACACACATTATTACATGGTTTTCAGTGGTAAATTATGTTATGTGGCTGTTACCTGGGAACCTTTTTTCAGTGAAAATTGTCAACAGCTTTGTAGTTGTGTAAATCTATGATTATCACCATAATACGATATAAAAGTGTTCTAATAATGTGCATACACACTCAGTAATGTAAAATATAAATGTTTAGTGCAATACAAATCAAAACACAGGTCAAACGAGTTTTCGTTTATTAAAAATGTCCTAGGTGGCGCTGCTGGTGTAGTTCTAGTCACGTGACCAGCCTGAAAATTTGCATACGATCATATTCTATCTATCTCTGCACCTGCACAAAATTTCATGGTCCTAGGTTTAGCAGAACGGGAGGTCCAGCAGATGCTATATAGTCAAGCAGCCTCTCCCCTTAAACAATTCAGTGTGCATGTACATGCTGCATCAAACCATTCAATGTACATGTACGTGCTGCAATAACC
>JAVTVY010055708.1:0-31388 GCA_036873755.1 Hanleya hanleyi | reverse complement strand
CGGCACCCCGTTACAAACGGGGAGATACGGTGCGGATCAGTAAAGTGAAAGGACAATTTGAGAAAGGGTATTTACCGAACTGGAGTGACGAACACTTTGTCATCGTGCGCCATAAACCTCGACAACCCCACGTCTATCAACTGGAAGATCTACAAGGCGAGAGACTGCAAGGTACGTTTTACGAGGCAGAATTACAACCCATAGTGAAAACACCGAAAGACTACTACACGGTGGAAAAGATTTTGAAAACGGAACGTCGACGTGGGATTCCCTATCATTTCGTCAAATGGCAAGGCTGGCCTCGTTCGTTTAATTCCTGGGTATCCGGCCGTGACATGAAACGTCTATAAATTCTAACGCCTATCACCCCCCGCCTTCAGTATAGGATTTGTACCATGGATAGTACACGTCTACCCTTACTGTTAAGAACACGAAAAGCACAAGTCGGTACTGTGTTGTGTCTAGTCGTGGTTCTGGGTACGTTATTTACCGGTGTGTTCTACGATTTAGCGTACGTGATATCCTGTTACAACAACCTGCGTTCTTCATCATCCACCACGACCACGACCCCACTGCCTACACCAGCCAAGACGTCAAGGGTCCGTCACGTCTCAACGCAGACACCCACCACATCGTCTACTCCAGCCATCACGTTACCCCGCTACATCCAGCCCACGACCACGACGATCCGTACTACGACTACTCCAACTCATCCTCCATCATCATCCCTGAGAAGCGAGCCTTCCACTCTACCCTCTAGTACCACCACTACGACGCCGCTAAACAGATTTGAAGTGGATCCCCGTGAATCACACCGTTTACCCCGACAACGGTATCCCTTCGAGTACTACCCCTGCGTCAGCCCCGACAACTGACTTCTAAACGGCAAATCACCCTAAAGAAATGGACCCGCGATGGCAGCATCCATTCACCTGCCTCATCGCTGGACCGACCGGGTCGGGAAAATCACACTTTGTTCAACGTCTCATCCAACATGGGTCAGCCCTGATTTCACCACCTCTAGCTCGCATCCTGTGGTGTTATGGCGCTTGGCAGCCCGCGTATGAGGCACTGGCCCGTGTCCCAGGACTCACCTTAGTGGAAGGTTTACCGCCTGAAGATATACCCCCAGACACCTTGGTCGTGGTCGACGATCTCATGACGGAAACGGACACTCGAATCACCCGGCTCTTTACCAAAGGCAGCCATCATCGGCGGTTGAGCATTATCTACATCGTACAGAATCTCTTCAGTAAGAACAAAGAACACCGGAACATTAGTTTGAATGCTCAGTATGTGGTGTTATTCAAAAACCCCAGAGACGCTTCACAAATTACCCACCTGGCTCAACAGATGTACCCTAAGAACACGGCCTTTGTACGAGAAGCCTTTGAAGATGCGACCCAACCTGCGCATGGGTATCTACTCATCGACTTGAAACAAGACACGCCCTCACCCCTGCGATTGCGTACCCTCATTTTTCCCGGTGAACTACAGACGGTGTACACCCCCAAATGAGAGTAAAGAAGAGGATAAAAGAAAAAGACAACGTACTCTAGCCTTCATTCCTCAACATGTCTGCACGCGTACGCAAGCACGCGCCCGCTCTGCGGGTATTACGCAGCGCGCCCCCGGAAGTAGCCCGGGCCCTGGTGCGCGGCGCGGATCCCGACTTGGTACGGTGTTTGTGTGAAGTAGCCCATAATGTGTTAAAAGGCAATGTTCCACTCAGTCCTCTGCAGAAAGGAAAATTGCAACGGCACAAGGCGGGTCTCCGAACGTTGGTCAAGAAAACGGGCAGTGTCAAGAAAAAGAAACAGGTGTTACAGCGAGGTGGATTTCTCGGCGCACTCTTGGCTCCCTTAGCCGCTACTGTACTAGGCCCGTTACTCGGTTCCATCTTGGGACGCTAAAATGGAGCATACGAAAAAAATGATGCTGGTCGAACCTCGACTGTTACAGAGTTTACAATCTCCCTATCCCGTCCCGGCCACCGTGCAACAACTCCAGTCTCTGGATGAAGAGATGAATAATATACTCCAACGTCGACTCCCCGATCACGAGAAAATTCAACTCTACCATCATACGCTGAACCGGTACCAGACGTTTATGGATCAATATAGAGGAGGAGGAGGCGGAAGTAGTACTAGTAGTACGCCACCACTACCTCCCACCACCACCACCACGCCTACCCCACTCCCACCCCCACCGTCATCCTCGGCCTCACCTGAACTGGAACAGGAAGTGTTGGCCAGTGTGCCTAAAGCCTTCAAGACCAAGGCACGTTTATTGTTGGAGCGGGTGAAACAGAATGCCGATATGAGTTGGAACAATGAAGGAAAATTGCTGATTCGTAACCAAGTGGTGCCGGGGTCTCATATGACGGATTTGATCAACGATATGGTGCGTTCTCGCAAACACTCTAATCCCCCGGGCTGGGAAGCCTTTGCTCAAGCGTTAAAAGACACACACATCCCTCAAGAATTGGTAGGCAATCGTGAACGCTGGAAGTGGATGCAAGCCCCCTCTCGACGTCTCCCCACTACCCGGGAACGTGAATGGCAACCGCTGACACCGCCCAAAACACCCTCACGGCAAAAAATACGGCGATTTCACCCCTATGCCTCCCCTATACGGACCATACCACAGCCACGACGATCACGACGCCGAGTTAAGGCGCCCAAGACCTGGGAACCGTACTAATAACTCCTATAAAACCCCGGTGCAGAAGCCAGAACAACTCAGTCGTCGTCATGTTTTACCTGACGTTGCCCAGTAATAGCTCATTCGACGTGTTTCCTGACAACACCTTGACCAAGTATGTCACGCAATTACCCCAACCGTTACATTTACCGGGACGCTGGGAATGTGGACTGGTGGATATTCAATACCCTTATTCATGGTACAATGTACAAGGCGGAGAAGTATGGTACGAAGTGTCCTACGAAGATAAAGTCTACAAACTGACGCTGCCCCAAGGCCAATACGATACACCGCAGACGTTCGTAGAGGGTCTGAATGGCTTGATGGAGTACAAGGCCCTAAAGTTCAGCACGGGTGCTGCAACACACCTGATATCCTTGAACATCAAGAGAGAGATATTGTTCGATGTCGACGTACACAACGACAGGAGCTCTATCATGCTGACCGCTAACGCGAATGTGAAACTCAGTCCTACACTACAGCAAATGTTAAGGATGCCTCACTCCGTCTACAAGGGGGCCACCATTGTCGACGGGGATTATTTGATGGATATGAAAGTAGGTATGTACGCACTGTACGTCTACTCGGACGCCGTGGACAGCCATATTGTGGGTGATGTGAACACACCTCTGTTACGGGTGGTGCCCATTACCAAGACGTATGGTGAACAAGCCACCGAGAGTTTCAACCATATCATGTACCTGCCCGTACGACATACCGATATCAACACGATCACGGTGGATATAAGAGATGACAGGGGACGACCGATCCCATTCGAACGAGGAAAAGTGGTGCTGACACTTGCTTTCCGACAAGCTCGCTCTCCTCACTTCGAATAATGTACGTGCCTTACCAGTGCCATACGCCCAGCTATGCCGACTACTACAAGAAACAAACGGGTGGAAACATGCCCGTGTTTAGCGGGGCACGCATGCAACGCGGTCACGGATTGGGGAACATCCTGGGCAGCATTATGAAAACGTTTTTACCCATGGTGACACGGGGTGTGAAAGCGGTGGGAAAACAAGCGGTACGCAGTGGATTGCGCGTGGCCGGTGATGTGATGGAAGGCACAGCACCCCGACAAGCCTTGAAACGCCGGGCTAAAGAAGCGGGCAGCGTCTTGATCGCCAAAGCCCTTAAAAGACAAAGACCCACACTCCCCAGATTCATTCAACGTCCAGCACACCGACGACGCACACCCCAGAGGAGAAGGACTACGCCCCAGAAGAAGAAGAATAAGAAAAAGAAGAGAAGTCATAGTAGGAGAGACATCTTCGCATAATGGCATTCATTCACTCCGAGTCATGTCCGTCTACCAACAGTGAATTGGATTTGTGGACTATTCCACCTACCCAAACCAGTATAGCCGAAGGACGTTGGGTAGAACATCGACCCCTGGCTAGCCTGACGGGGCAGGGGCCCGTGGAATTTATCATTGAAAACAAAGATACGGCCTACCTGGATTTAGCCCACACCTACTTGTACGTGAAAGCCAAAATAACAAACATGAATGGAACGGCCATAGATGCCGATAAAGCAGTAGGCCCGGTGAATCTTTGGCTGCACTCTTTGTTCCAACAGGTGGATATAGGTCTGAACGATAAACTCATCAGTACGTCCACCAATACGTACCCGTACCGCGCCTACATGGAAACGCTGTTGTCGTACGGTATTGATGCCAAAGAATCACACTTACAAGCTGAGCTGTACTTCAGAGATAGACCCGGACACATGGACAGCATAACCGGTGGCAATGCTGGGTTCGCGTCACGCAAAAGACTGGCAGCCCAAAGCAAGTCCATCGATATGATGGGACGACTGCACGCCGATCTGTTCATGCAAGACCGCTACATGATGAACGGTGTATCCATCAAGATCAAGTTGATCCGGTCCTTACCCAAGTTCGCCTTAATGGCCGCTGGAGAGGGCGATATTGATTTCCAGATCGTCATTGAAGATGCAGCCCTGTTTGTCCGTACGGTAGATTTGCAACAGGGCGTGTTGCTGGGTCACATGGAAGCCTTAGCGAAAAAACCAGCCCTGTATCCCATCCGACGCGTACAGACCAAGGTGTTCTCTGTGCCATCAGGTACGATGATGGCCAATCGTGAAAATTTATTTCTAGGGGATCTGCCTAAACGTCTTACCCTGGCGTGTGTCACCAACACCGCATTCAATGGAAATTGGGCTGAGAATCCGTTCAAATTTCAACATTTCAACATTAACTTTGTGGCACTGCACGTGGCCGGCCATCAAATTCCAGCCCGGCCATTACAACCGGACTTTACTAACGGAAACTATGTGCGGACCTACATGAACCTGTTTACAGCTACAGGACAAAACAACCAGGACGAAGGCAATACCATCAGTCGAGACGACTTTAAGAAGGGGTACACATTGTTCGCCTTTGACCTCACCCCCACCTTGGAACACGATCATCAACTGGCTTTGCTCAAGAAAGGAAACCTACGGTTGGAACTGCGTTTCTCCACCCCTCTAGCCAACACCATTAACGTGATTTGCTACGCCGAGTTTGATAACGTCATCAGTGTGGATCACCAAAGAAACGTGCTGTGTGACTTCGCCACCTAAGATGGATACAGAGCAGCTGATGAGCATACTCCAGCGAGATCCCAAGATCCCCTTTCGAGGTGTGTTTCCACGCAATGTGTTTCCCACCCACTGTACCACCCCCGCAGCCTACATCCTGAATACAGACACGAAGAGTCGACCCGGTGAACATTGGATAGCTGTGTACGTGGACACCCAAGGCCAAGACGAATACTTTGATTCCTACGGACTTGCACCCCTCCATGCCGATTTGGTGAAATTCATGGACGTCTCCACGACAGAGTGGCGTTGGAATACGCAAAGATTACAAGGCCCCTTGAGTAGTGTGTGCGGACAGTACTGTGTGTTTTATCTCACTCACCGGAGTAGAGGACATTCTATGTCTACCATTGTACATATGTTTGATGATTATTGTCAAGCCGAAGACCGTGATGTCCTCGTCTATGACTGGACGGCCTCTCGTTTTAATGTGCATGCTCCATTTCTCTGGTTAACTTAAAAAAAATGTACTGCGCGTGCGCGCAGACCCCTTGTTTATTATTGTTATGACGTTGTTGTTCTGACGTTCATTGTTGAATAAATTGATGAAAAAACACAAAAAAATGATTTGACTTTCTCTTTTTTTATTTAAGTCAACAAGAATGAGTTACTGACTATATACAAATAGAATACAGGGTACAAATAGTAGGGTATGTACACATAGAATAGTAGTGATTAAGGTACAAAAAAGTTCTGTCAGGAGTAGGATTCGAACCCACGACAGCAATTGCTGACCAGCACTTAATACCGGCGCCTTAGACCACTCGGCCATCCTGACTTTTACAGTTTTATAACTCGTGTATCAACAGTTATAGTTCCACATTTGTTTTTTACAAGTCCAAGTATGTAGTGCTCACACCGTCGGCCAATACTTTTCGTTTGGGATAAAAGAAAGTAAAGGCGTCTCTTTGCTGGATATAGGTGCGCATCTGGTGGTCGACGACGCGGAATCCTCGGTTAGTGCCACTCGCACTGGCCTGGCTTTGCAACACGCCCAGGTAGAGAGCTTTGTCGATGTTGGGATCGCGCCGGCTCACCCCTTTACAACTAAATTTATTTTCCGCTCCTTCATCTCCTCCGTAACAGTAGTAGGTCTTAGAGGAGAGCGCAATCATAGCATCTCCGCTCCACTCCAGCTTGAAGAGCCCGGGTGTCCGCTTGTCGTAGGTGTAGTGATCGCGTCGGGGTAGCCACTGGTCCCGTTCCGCCTCATACTGATCCCTTAGCTCGGGTTTCACCAGGGACTCCCAGTCGGCGTTGGAGACGGCCATGTAGGCCGAATCGGTGTCCATTTCCATGAGTTGCCAGTCTGAGGGGTTAAAATAGACACCCATAAAATCATAGATGAATTCCAGCATCCTCAGCTTGGCCACCTGGTAGACCATACATCCAATCTGCAGGGGTAAGTTATACCGGATAGTCTTCTTGGCTAAAGTGACTTCATAAGTGTCGTCATCGATCACCTCCACGGACCTAAACAGAGGGGAATTCACTCTTTTGCGGGCTTGGGTAGTAGTACAAATGTTCACGTTGACGTGTTTATCTTGGTTCGTTACGGTTTTTCCATAATAACCATTCCCAGTGAGTTTCCAACATTCAGCCATGATGGCCTGACTCGGGTCTTGATCACCTTGACGACGGGCCTTCGTCACGAGCTCCGCATTCTCCGCAAAACAAGCCTCAGGTACGTACTGGATTACCTGATAGATTTGAGTAATTTCCAAACCGTGCTTCATGTACCACTGCAGTAAGGGCGTGCCCAGCAAGATTTTTTGGCCCCACATACTTCCAATTAACATGCGGCGAGGTTTAGGCAAACACTCGTGTTGCTCCGCATAGGCGCCCATGGTCTCTTCAATGTCAGCCCGACCCACCAGCGTGTTCTTGAAGATAGGCGGACACTGGGCGAAGAGGGGCTTGAGAGTGTCGGGAACATGCAAATCACATTCTACAAAGCCGTAGAGCTGCCCCGAACGAATGGCGTCCAACATCTGGGGCATACTCAGCAGTCGCCGACGACTCAAGGGGTACTCACGTTCTTTTAGGAACCGTTGTAAATGGGGCAGGGCCTTACACATGGTGTGAAATTCACACTCCCACATCTCAATGAGCTGGAAGCCTCGCTCTTTCACGTAATCCCCGTTGGCCACTACTTCTTCCCGTAATTCTTGTGCCGATTTTCCACGTCGCTGATTGAAGCATCCTGCGCTGAAATGACATTCGTGGCCGTGCCAGTAACAGCCATAAAACTGGAAAACGGTCGGTGTTCCTTGGACAAGGGCAAACCCATCGACGGGGAGTCGGCGATCTCCTATCCGCTTCTCTGTGGCGTTGGTCTGGTGACGAATATAAATTCCCCGTCGATAGGCTTCCCAGTCCAACCACTGGTCGGCGAGATGTTTGTACGGTGACCGTTGCGGCGTAAAATGGCGTCCTTCTGCACACCAACGCGTATAATGACCGCTGGGCATGGGTTGGGCGAGCGACCACAAGTACAAGGCATTCGCGTCAAAGCCAATGATTTTGGCACAGGGTTTGCCACTGGGCAGTGTCGTGACATCCTTCTCGTGGTAGCGGTGAAAAATAAGGCTAGGGCCGCCCACAATGTTCTTCTTCAGACAATAATGCATGTCTGCATCTTTCTGTTGTACCAACGAGAAGTAGGTGGAACACTCTTGAAACAAATGGCGAAGGGCTAGACCGGGTAAACTTAAGCACTCCTTGAATATGTCCACATGCATTTGGCGACGAAAGAGTTGCACCATTTTCTCGGCCGCTTCGAGAAAGGGAACCACATCTAGGTTGTTATACCACACCAGGAAATCTCGCAACGTCTTCATGCTGTGACGGTTCCACACTTGTTGGAGTTCGATGTAGGTGGCCTCCGGCAGAGCTTCCCCTTTCAGGTCATTGTAAAACGCTTCGCGGGGTGGCAACTGGGTGTCTCCTAAGCGGTCCAGGCTCGTCATATAGGTGTAAGGAAAGTAACCTTTCGTTTGGGCACAATTATAGGCCTTGACCCACTGGTCATAGCTACAATTAGGAGCTAAATAGTTCCGTACATCGAGAAAATGCAGTGATGTGGTAGTGAGGGCCATATGGTTATTAACCTTCTTGATCACCGACTTGAGGGTATCGGACTGCGCCAAGTAAGGGTAGAGAAATTCCTTCACCATGTTCAAGTCGTATCGTCCCGAATTGAAGCCGAGCACCGGTAACTGACCTAAATATTGTAGGAACCGTAACTTCAATTTCGCCGCATACGGTTTCGGTAAAGGGACATCCTGCGACTGCAGAGGCTGCGACTGGGATTCCGGCTGCGACTCGAACTCGGACTCTTCATCATCGCTGAATGCTACACCCGGTTCAGGAATGCGGTCGTCCAGCTGGGCCAGTACGTCCTCGAACTTGGCCACCAACAATTCCGTACTGGCCGCACTGACTTTCTCTAAATACTCCATCATACGGGTGATCAACTCATGGGATTCCCCCGTGGACACGAAACACACCGGAGCAGCGTCATAGCCAGGTACGTTGGATGAAATGCTGACACTGAGGGGGATATGTCGCTGTGTCCACTGCGTTTTAGCCGAAAACAGGTCCATGGGCTCCAACAGGGCCTCGAAATCATAGCATGCCCGGTAAGGAAAATAACGGTCCTCTTCCGGTATGATGATACCCTCATCGGCCAGTTCCTGGAAAATAGTAGGTGTATTATGATACACGCCACCCGGATAGACTCGCTTGACACTGTTGTCACAGATTTTCTCGTGGCAATGTAAGTTGTAAGACTTTTTAAACACACGATGGCATTGGGCACAACTGAAAGACTGAGCGTACAGGCTCATATTGGTAATGAGCGAAAAATGACTCACGCCATTGTCATCGAACACATTGACTTTCATCGTAGCAGGATACCGTTCTGTGGATCGACGATCCAATTCAGCCACATAGGTATCGTCCTCGCATCGTAATCGATAAACAAAGATATTAATATCGAACAGTGTTTCCACATCATCCAAATTCTTAAAGGGGACTCCACGGAAGTGCCGCTTATCCATGTCTTGCTGCTCTAAATACTCCTCCCAATAGCCATCGGCCACTGTGTCACAAGCCTTGGGGTAACACTCGTCCAGATGCACGGCCAAACACCGAAACAGACATTTCCGGTCTTTGTAGGGCCCCTTTATTCCTGCTGTTAATGCATTCAGGCCTTTTCGAAGAAGCAACCACGGGGGGAGTTGTACAGGAGCACCGATCGGGTGATCTCGCATTTTCGTGACGAAAAATGTGACGTTAGTGACCATTTCCACAAGCCATTGGGTATTGGGGCGTTGCAACCGAGTCCATTCCAATGGATCCAACGTAGTCAATTGGTCGATGAGTGGCTCCAGAGAAATCGCATCCGTCACGGTGAATGGCTGGTCAAACACATAGGTATTATTGCTGGGATAGAAATACCGCAGCTGGTCCGTCTTTTTGTGCCGTAAGATATACCCAAATGTGACATTCAACTTATAGGCTGTCACCTGATCTTTGAAAATGTTCTCGGCATATGTAGTGAGATACGTGAGGTCCTCCAGCCGAAAATTATATAAGTCCAAAAGACGACGATCACGGTGAAAACAATGGCGTATGGTAGCCCAGTGTCGTTCATAAATGGCCCTGACACGCGCATCTTCAGGCAAGACTTCAACCGGAGGTGCTGCTGGGTCCAAGAGAAAATCTTCTCCACGTCTCATGCTTTTCGTCTCATACAAGCGGATAGGCAAGCAAGGCAGGGATGCAGGCAGGCAGGCAGGCAGGCAGGCAGGGAGACAGGTCAGGTCAGGTAAGTCAGATTGAATACACCCTTGCCCTAAAAATGGACTCCTTTTATAGCCAATTGAACCTCATTTGCATATTTTCAAAAGGGTGGACAACCACAGGCCGCCATTTTGAAACACACCACCCCTAACACACACAAACAAGCCGCCATTTTGAAAATATCCAAATGAGGGCTGGGGTGAGGCAAGTGCAATTGTCCACCATTTTGAAACCGACCACCCACAACATACAAAAACAAGCCGCCATTTTGAAAATTAAGCCACCCTGAGGGAAAAACCCAAAGACCTCATTTGCATAATGTGGACAACTACAGGCCGCCATTTTGAAAACGACCACCCCTAACATACAAAAACAAGCCGCCATTTTGAAAATATGCAAATGAGGACTGGGGTGAAACAAGTGCAATTGTCCACCATTTTGAAACCAACCACCCCTCACATACAAAAACAAGCCGCCATTTTGAAAATATGCAAATGAGGGGTGAGACAAGTGCAATTGTCCACCATTTTGAAACCGACCACCCCTAACACACAAAAACAAGCCGCCATTTTGAAAAACCCAATCACCTCATTTGCATCAACTCACGCATGCGCACACACACCATTCCAGCCCAAAAATAAATTCTGCGCATGCGCAGTGAGGCGCTATTAACTCCAAAGACTTGATGTATACTACTATTCGGTTTATTTATTATTTATGTCAAATTATTGGACGGGATCGATCCAGCAGACTGGCAGACCGTTATATTCAGGGTGCAGTGGTGAAAGTTGGCGCCGTGAAAGATACCCGCTGCGGTCGTCTGAGTTTGTGACAGGAGATTCTGGTTTATTCGTACGGGAATGTTTTGGTCAGTCAATGAGTCCGAACTTTGTATCAAAGGGCCTGAAGTGACAGGGACACACGGAGAATCGTCGACATTACTGGTACTTGGGATAGCGTGACACGGAGATGTATTATTTGCCGTATCTGTTACACCGAGAATATGTGACATCTCTTTCTGTTGTTCATGACTGGCAACAGCATAATTGTTCAGACTGGCAACGTTTTTGTGCCCAGTCAGTTGCATAATTGTTGTCGGTGGTACTCCAGCGTGGAGAAGACGTGTCGCTGTCGATTTTCTGGCACTGTGATTTGTTTTCCGTCCAGGTATGTTAGCATTTCATAATTTCCCCTAATTTATTTTCCCCCAGTGGCTGACATTTATACCAGACAGAGCTTGATGCTTTCCTCTGGTAGTGTATGGCAAGATAAAATGGGCTATCAGGAGCACACATTTTCTGGGGCCTGTGACTTCGGAACTCCTTGTATGTGTGAACGGGGCATTCCTCGGGGTTATTCGGCAAGGCGAATTGTTTGGGGTGAAAGGGGCGTTCGTGGCCACTCGGATTGGCACCGGTTCTCGTTTTTGTCACTCGCTCATTGAATTCAATGAATTCTAGACCGTTCGCATCAGTTTTTAGCGTTAAATCCCCCCACCTCAGTTTTCGGTTTTCAGAAGTTGGCCGCAGTCCAAAATGCATAGTATTGTTCAACCACATTTTGTTTTGTAACTGTTTTGGACTCTGGCAGCCAAGCTGACTCGTTTCAGGATGATCTGTTCCTCTCGGGTGAGAGGCTCTGATTTATTTGGCCTATTTCCTTTTCCTTTCGCTTTAAGTTCTTTTCTTTTAGAGGCCAGGACATCCCGACTTGTCTGGAACTCGCGGTCCAATATCAGACTGTATGGGTAGTTCTTATCACGCAGGAACCTGTCGATACCTCGATGGTAACTTGTAAGAGTGTCCGGCTCATATTCAGATCCATCAAATTTTCTAATTGAAAGCAGAAATGAGCCGATGTAGTTGTCCAGCTCCAGATGTGGGATGAGCTGTAGTTCCCGTTCTTCGAACCGTGGAGAGGCCCCAAGCCATTTTGCAAAAGTGCGTACCACGCTGTCAGTTTTCCGTACAGTAGTTTTATTTCTCATATCAGTAACAAACTCTGTCTGGGATTTCTGAAGCTCTACAAATGTTGGGGCACGGTTATTCACATTTGGAGGGGGGTCATGATGTTGTATTCGTTCATTCAGCAATGCTAAATCTTCAGGTTCCGGGTCGGAGTCCGTTTCATCATGGTTTTCATTGTACACTGGTGGTGTTGTTGTTGTTGATGACGTTGTTGTTGATGCTGCCACCGCAGTCTGATGTTGCATCGTTATATCAAGGTCAAGAGGCATGTCCCGAATAGCACCATCAATTCCATCGTCACTGGGAAAGTTATTTGGTGAACCGCCCTCATCAGATTGGTTGGGGGAATTGGGCAAAAAGCCCAGGTCAAAATTTGCCGGCTCAAAAGAACTGTTCGTGTCACTGTCAAAATTGGCAAAGGAATCCTCCATTGTACAGTGTATGAAATTGTAGAATACTAACAAACAGGAAAATGTCAACAGGGAATAATAATTAACAAATGTCTGAATATATATACAGTTTTCTGGCGATATTTCCCGTTTTCCGATAAGAGCTGTACTCGATAAGTATGAATTGCTGAAGGAATTTCTTGGTGTGAGAATTCCCATGACCTATGCCATGGCCTAGCAGACGACAGACGTTTCTATTAAATAAATTTTATTTTCATTGTAAACCTGGCCCTTTGTATGTTTTTTGAGGACATCGGCTTTATCGCATTGTGCTTCCTAAAAAAAAAAATTAACTGTTAAGTTTTTGGCCACGAACACCAGGTAAACAGTGACCGTGGTCGATCATACTTGGATATGTTGCAGGGGTTTTCCCGACAGGTGGCGCGACTCAATGCGACCTAGATAGACAAGGCGAAAGTAGTCCCTCTTTTTCCGGAGGATGTGATACGGGAAATGCGATACGGAAATAGAAAACATGCCTTTGTATTTGTTACATAGCATACATAGGTATATGATAAAGATCATCGTCCCCGGGATTATCGCCTCCGGAGGACGCTAGTAGTATATAGAACACGGATTCCCTCCGGTTGACCTAAAAATTTTGCATAATTTGTGGAGGTCACGTGGAGGAGAGGTCAAGTGCACTATAGTTCCGGCAGAATGACCAAAAAGCTACCCCCAACACAGGAGAGTTCCAATTGTTGCAGGGAATGTATTCATCCACGGTGATGCGGTCTGGCGGTGATGCGGTCGGGGGAAAAAGCTTACGCGGAGAAAAAGTAGTTCCCAGACTTCAAATACGCTGCATGGTCCGATTCGGTCGAGTGAGGTATCAAAGTGAAGCATTCGTGAAGGGGCATCCAGTCATGGGTGGGTGCATGTAAAATTAGGATTTTTCCCCGAAACTATAAAAAGCGGAACACAGACTTTACCCCTAAAATAGGGGAAAACACCTATCAACCCTAGCCAAAAGGGCTAATATCGGTCCCCGGGCTTATTGGGACCTGCCTATCGAGTCAATGGGGTGGGTGCATGTAAAATTAGGATTTTTTCCCGAAACTATAAAAAGCGGAACACGGACTTTACCCCTAAAATAGGGGAAAACACCTATCAACCCTAGCCAAAAGAGCTAATATCGGTCCCGGGCTTATCGGGGCCTGCCCATCAAGTCAATGGGGTGGGTGCATGTAAAATTAGGATTTTCCCCAAAAGTATAAAAAGCGGAACACGGACTTTACCCCTAAAATACGGAAAACCCCTATCAACCCTAGCCAAAAGGACTAATATCGGTCCCCGGGCTTATCGGGGCCTGCCTATCAAGTCAATAGGGTGGGTGCATGTAAAATTAGGATTTTTTTCCGAAAATATAAAAAGCGGAACACGGACTTTACCCCTAAAATAGGGGAAAACTCCTATCAACTCTAGCCAAAAGGGCTAATATCGGTCTCCGGGCTTATCGGGGCCTGCCTATTAAGTCAATAGGGTGGGTGCATGTAACATTAGGATTTTTTCCGAAAATATAAAAAGCGGAACACGGACTTTACCCCTAAACTAGGGGAAAACCCCTATCACCTCTAGCCAAAAGGGCCAATATCGGTCCCCGGGCTTATCGGGTTCTGCCTGGAGTGGGTGCATGTAAAATTAGGATTTTTTTTCCGAAAATATAAAAAGCGGAACTCGGACTTTACCCCTACAATAGGGGTCTGTATTATACAATATAAGGGAAAATGCCTGTATGGGGTATGGGGGTGGTCAATTTTTTTCGTGGGCTTTACTATGGCTTGTGGGCTCTTGTTTTTCACGTCTCGCCGAGAAAAACACAATGGGAGGGGTCCCGGAGCGAATCGGTGAAATTTTTGGGAAAATTCACCGAGGCCTGTATATAGGTTCATACTGGCTATATGGGGGGAGGGGTGGTCAATTTTTTTTTGTGGGTGTTACTATGGGTTGTGGGGTCTCGTTTTTCTCGTCTCGCCGAGAAAAACACAATGGGAGGGTCCCAGAGCGAATCGGTGAAATTTTTGGGAAAAGTCGCCGAGATCTGTATTTAGGCTCATAATAGCTCCATACTGGCGATATGGGGGAAAAGGTTCAACCTGGGAAATTCACACACGTTCATTGGGATATAGGTTGTTTGGATTTGTTTTTCACGTCTCGTCATTTAGAACACGATGGGAAGGGTCTCGGAGCGCAACGGTGAAATTTTTGGAAAAGTACCATATAGCCCATCTAGTCCCATACTGGCTATATGGGGGTATAGGTTCAACCTCGGCAATTCACACACGTTCATTGGCATATGGGTTGTTTGGATTTGTTTTTCACGTCACGTCATTTAGAACACGATGGGAAGGGTTTCGAAGCGAAATGGTGAAATTTTTGGAAAAGTACCATATAGCCCATATAGCTCCATACTGGCTATATGGGAGTATAGGTTCAACCTGGGAAATTCACATACGTTCATTGTGATATGGGTTGTTTGGATTTGTTTTTCACGTCTCGTCATTTAGAACACGATGGGAAGGGTTTCGAAGCGAAACGGTGCAATTTTTGGAAAAAGTTCACCGAGGCCTGGGTAAGCCCATAGGCCTATACTGCATGGCTATGGGGTATAGGTCCATACGGGGTGGACGTTTTGGGGTCTAGGTGAGCCCCTAATGATCCTATGGTGTCGTATGAGGTCTTATTTTGAAGCTCTCATTGAGGAGCATCCGACTGGACTAATAGTTCGTCCGTTTTCAATATTCTGCGCATGCGCAGTCTGGCCCGTAGTATAGAAAGCAGGCATTTTGGGGGGTGTGTGGGTGTGTGTTTGGGGTAGAGATGGACCGCTATGGGTCCGAATGGGTCGTGGAAGGTATCAAAGTGAAGCTTGTGTGGGGTGGAGTCAGAATGGCGTGTTTTTAAATGCAAGTCGCGTCAATCTGTGCATGCGCAGTTGGTTGTAGTAAGTAAAGTGGGGGGTGTCATTCTGTAGCTCTCGGGGTGTAGACCCCGGTTTGAGGGATGTCCACGTCCTCTGTGACGTCATTGGTGACGTCATCAATACGAGTAGTAGCCAAAGTGAACATTTTGGGGCAGGGAAGGAGGGTATTTGGTGTAGAGATGGACCATCCATATCTGTCATGCGTATTATACAGTATCTGTCCTGTATTATACCAAATCTGTGCTGTATTATACTATATCTGTCCTGTATTGTACCATATATGTCCTGTATTATACCAAATCTGTGCTGTATTATACAATATTTGCCCTCTATTATACCATATCTGTGCTGTATTATACCATATCTGTCCTGAATTACACCATATCTGTGCTGTATTATGCAATATCTGTGCTGTATTATGCAATATCTGTCCCGTGTTATGCAATATCTGTCTTGTATTATAGCAAATCTGTCCTGTATTGTACCATATTTGTCCTGCATTATACAATACATGTTCTGTATTATACCAAATCTGTGCTGTATTAAACAGTATCTGTCCTGTATTATACCAAATCTGTGCTGTATTATTCCATATGTTTCCTGTATTGTACCATATATGTCCTGTATTATACATTATATGTTCAGTATTATACAATCGGATAGCGGTTGTGAATAACAACAAGTTCAGCAATGTTTATATAGTTTATTATCTCCAATGATACATCATACCCAGGCTGGGGGAGCCGCCCTGGGTATGTTTAGTATGTTCACAGCAAAACAAATTGAAATATCAAACACCATGTTTTATTATTTAACGCACCGTCACATTAGGTACAAGTGTTTACTGAGCTCAAGTCAACGATCAGCATGTAGACAGAGAGAGTATGTACGGCATGTTATGGTATTCATCAGTGCACGGGTGACGCATTCAACCGATGGCGGTGGTCGGTCAGCTTGGTAAGGAAAAACGTGACATTGGTTACCCTCTCTACCACCCATTGTGTGTTGGGGCGTTGACGATGTGCCCATCTCAAGGCATCCACGGTGTCCAGTATCTCCAGCATCGTCTCTAGTGACCTCCGGTTAATGATGGTGAACGGCTGGTCAAACACATAGATATTATTGCTGGGATAATAATACCGTAACTGGTTCGTCTTTTTGTGACGTAAGATGTACCCGAAAGCGACATTCAATTTGAAGGCCGTAGTTTGATCTTTGAAGATGGCTTCCACGTAGCTGCGTAGACGGGTGAGGTTGGTCAGTGGGAAATTGTAGATATCTTGAATAGGGCCATGAGGATGGAAACAGTGCCGTGTCATGGACCAATGGCGCCGATCGATGTCACTCACTGGATGGTTGTCCTGTAATAGATCGCTAGGAACATTCATGGGCTCGTCCAGAAAATGTTCGATGTTGTCAGGCGTATGACTCGAAACCGTAACGCTGGGGTCCGGCTGGATATCCAGGCTCTTCTGAACTGTGGGTATAGGCGGGATCTCCGTCATCGCATCACCAGTGGCGTTCGTCTCCCCGGGCTTATCTTCACTGGGTCTGACCTTCCGCGGCTCCTCTTCAGTAGGAAGTTGTCGCTCATGCCATGGTACCGGGGCATGAATCAAACGTTGGTGTCGCAGCAACTGACTGGTCAGTTTGAAAAGCCGACCACAATCCTCGCATGGACACTTGGGTGGCCCATGAATTGAACGTTCATGGCGCAGTAAAGCATCTTCCCGATTAAATAACCGTGCGCAGGTTATACAAGTATACAGTCCGTCGTTGTGGGCGGCGGTCTCGTGGTGACGTAAATTGTCTAGACGAGTAAACTGCTTCTGGCAAGTTGTGCAAGTGAACATCTTGGTGGTTGACAGAGTGTCTGATGAAACGGCCAGGCCGCTTTCCTTTTATAGCAGGTTAGCTGGTGATCTATTTTTAGCACACTCAGTTCAACTACCCCAAGTCGCGGACCGAGATGTACTGGTGTACGCCTGAGCCACATTGCGCGCGCGCGCGTGTGTGTGTGTGTGTGTGTGTGTGTGTGTGTGTGTGTGTGTGTGTGTGTGTGTGTGGGCAGTGGATTTTACATCCGGGATCTTGTCAACATCCGGGTTTCCAAGTGGGGTTTTCCCGTCGTTCCTCCGTCTTCCACCCGGGTACTGTGGTTTTACATCCGGGTCCTCAGCTTGCATCCCGGTTTTTCATGAGCCGCATTGCGTGCGTGTGTGTATGTGTTTGTATTTGTACCCATCCGTGCACAATATAGAGTTACGTTCTCTCCGAAAACTTCCTCTCATCGCATCAATATGCTCAGATCCATTCAATATAAACACAACCAAGAGACATCAACAACAACAGGCACATTGCGTAATACACGTTTTATTATCCCCACACAACCATCACCACCACTACCTGGCGTTGACGCCGTCAACGATCAGCATGTAGACATATAGAGTATGGACGACATGTTATGGTATTCATCAGTGCATGGATGGCGCATTCAGCCGATGGAGGTGGTCGGTCAGCTTGGTAACGAAAAACGTGACATTGGTCAGCCTCTCTACGACCCATTGTGTGTTGGGGCGTTGTTGTTGAGCCCATTCCAAGGGATCCACGGTGTCCAGTTTCTCCAGCATCGTCTCTAGCGACGCCCGGTTAATGATAGTAAACGGTTGGTCAAATACCCGGATGTTACTGCTCGGGTAAAAGTATCGGGTTTGGTCCGTGTCCTTATGCTGCAGCACATAACCAAACGTCAGATTCAACTTGAAGACCGTAGTTTGATCGTTGAAGATGGCTTCCACATAGCTGCGTAGACGGGCGAGGTCGGTCAGTCGGAAATTGTAGATATCTTGAATAGGGTGATGACGGTAGAAACAGTGCCGGATCATGGGCCAATGGCGCCGATAGATGTCACTCACTAGATGGTCTTCGTGTAACATTTATTGGTTCGTCCACGAAGTGTACTTTGCCCTCCACGTCGTACAAAATCTGGCCCAAGGTCTTGTAGTCGGAATTTGACTGTTTGACACACACGCGCGCGCAATGCGGCTCAGTCGTACACCATCTCGGTCCTCGATTTGGGGTAGTTGAACTGAGTGTGTTAAAAATAGATCACCAGCTAGCGTGCTATAAAAGGGAAGCGGCCTGGCCGTTTCATCAGACACTCTGTCAACCACCAAGATGTTCACTTGTACTACGTGCTCGAAATCATTCACTCGTCTGCACGACTTGCGCCGCCATGAGGCTACCAAGCAAGAAGGAACCGCCCGGTATAGCTGTACGATATGTACACTGTAGATATCTTGAATAGGGCCATGAGGATGGAAACAGTGCCGTGTCATGGACCAATGGCGCCGATCGATGTCACTCACTGGATGGTTGTCCTGTAATAGATCGCTAGGAACATTCAGGTAGATTGTTCCCACTGGGACCATGTTGGTCCCACTGGGAAACCCATTTATGGACATTTGCGGTATGGGGTGTGGCCCTTGTTTTCTTCATCTCGAGCTGTAGAACACGATGGGAGGGGTCATGAGGCCATGCGTTGCAATTCTGTTGAAAAGTGACTGTGCGCACGCGCATTGGGCAAGTGGCGTTGGAGTCTAGGTGGACCCATAGTGGTCGGATTGGGTCGCTTGAGGTGTCATTGTGAAGCGTTCGCGGGGGATCGTCCAACTGGAAGGGTGTGGTGTGGAACTGACCTAATTCTGCGCATGCACAGTAGAAAAGTGGTATTGGAATGGACGTTTTGGGGTCGAAACGGACCATCCGTGGTCCAATTGGGAGAGTGAGTGAGTGAGTGAATATGATTTAACGTGGCTTTCAACTATATTTCAGTCATATCACGACGTTGGGTCCTATTTCTTTTCACACACGGGAACCACACGGGTGGGGTCCTATTCCTTTCCACACCCGGGAACCCCACGGGTGCCTCAGTTGGTCGCCTCTTACGACAGGCTGTCTAAGGAGCTGAGGCCTATTCTTACCATGACCTATGGTGTGCATAACGACATCCCAGGTCAATCTCCGGAAGCCCCACGGGGCGGTCCGATTGGGTCGTTTGAGGTGTCAATGTGTAGCCCGCGTGGGGGTCCATCCGACTGGTCTGATGCGTCGTCGGTTTTCAACATTCTGTGCATGCGCAGACAGGGAATGGTGCGCAAGGGGCATTTTAGGGCTCGTGGGGGTCTGCTGGGTGATTGAGCGACCACCGGTGGTCCAAATGGACCGTGTGATGTGTATTCTTTTAGCCCTCGGGGTGCAGTCCACGACTTGAGAAATGTCCATGTCATCTGTGACGTCACTGGTGACGTCATCAGTAGGAGTAGTGGCCAAAGTGGGCATTTTTGGGGTGGGGGTGTGTTTGACGGACCATCCTTGGTCCGAATGCATCGTATGAAGTGTCGGAGTGAAACCCTCGAGGTGTCCACCATGACGTTAGAGATGTTCACGTCATTGTGACGTCATCAGTGGGAGTAGTAGCCAAAGTGGACATTTTGGGGGTGCGAAGTTAGGTGTTTGGGGTAGAGATGGACCATCTGTGGTCCAAATGGCCCGTGTGGCATGCCCATCACCCGTAATAACGCATGGACGCACTAACGACAGTGAGTGCGCGCGCGTGTACGTGTGCGTGTGTGTGTGTTTGTGTGCGTGTGTGTGAACATTGTGCTTAGCCTCTCTCTTTCGGAAGACATAGAGGCTCTGAAGAGCCGTTCTTTTCTGTCGCTGTAAGACAGAACTGTCATTGCCACAGCGTCAGGGTCAATAGGGCAAAGACCATTGTGAGGCCAACGAGCCGTCGATGCTTCCAGCGTGAGCGCTCGTAGTTCATAGCCCTGGCATCAAGGAAGGCTGTCATTGTCCAGTATTGGTGGGTGATAGCACACCTTATCCATCGAGTCGACTATGTCCAGGACCGCTTCTGTGAAATCTTCCAGGATTTGGCGTCGCCCCTCGTTGTCGTAGCCATCTCCAAACATGAACCGAACCACTGCTCGGTAACCCGTGAGTGAATTAACCACGGTCGCATGCTGTAAAGTGCGAGTCGCGTAGGGATGGGTCTCCGTCATGGCTCTGCAACAGTAGGAATGGGGTGTGGGGTCCAGAAGGACGTGTTTTATAGACGGTGTCACACATGCGCGCCTATACGTAGCTGTACGGATGTAGTCTGTGACTCGTAATAATAACATGGTATAGGTTATCTTTGTTACTATAAGTCTTACTTTCCATGTATTCATGTATTTTTTTCCGGGCCAATACGGTTTTGTGTACCCTTTATTACATGGCTACTCAGTATACATTCTTGAGTATTATTGTTTTGGAACATAGCACCGCTCACTAAATGTAAAAAACGCAAGATATTAATTTTTAAAATCAGCCAAACTCACGCCCACTTGTTTTTCCCTATACCTATAAACTGGCCTATACTTCTCACATTGCGTTTGGACACCCAAGTCATCTCCCTCAAGATGGCGGCCGCAGAGCGTCCGTCCTACGTTGGCCTAGGTCAGCCCGTGCGTTGGCATGGCATCGATGAGACGCGTCTGTGATTGGTGAATGGGAAAAACTTTGTTAGTACGGCCAGGGCCAGGATCGTCGGACACAAATGGCTTAAATAGGCACGGTTTTCGAGACCTCCATTCTGCTAAAGTAAAGGTGAACTTACATTGCAGATATCGCACTGGATGTCGTTGATGTTATAATAAGAGAAAAAACTGTTGTATATATGTTGTATTCTCTGTTATAAAATACGAGAGATCCTGAAGGATCTTGGCGCCCACCATTGTCCGATAATGGAAAGCTAATGACAAGAGGATCTTTTTGTCCATTGTTACTAGGAACAAGCGATTGATTTGTAATTTTGTTTACAGAATTTCGAATCTGAGCGAAAAAGATCGAAAAAGGGGCACTGGAAAACACCAAGATATCTTTCTAAGTTTCAGGAGTTTCAAGATTTCTAGAAACTGTACTTATGTCGGTTGTTATAGTACAAGACTACAAGTTAGTCTGAAAGTGAATGTACATGTACATTTTTTATTATTTTTGCACGTGTCATCATTGGGTATTGGAAGCGAAGACAAATATCTCTTTGACACTTTGGCATGAGCTATGAAACATACTTCAGGTTTTATAATTAGGAACGAATGCTAATTCTTTTCTGTTTACTGCGCTAGTTTGAGATATATCTTTTAAGATACCATGCTCGAAAATAGTAAGATGTTACAAACTTAATACTGAAGGGATCTGATCCGCGCAGTAAATTTGAAACTTCGAAAGTATCTGAATCCTGATTATCTACCTTGGATCGAAACATGCAGTAGTCTACAGTTGTCGAGTTGTGACGTTGTGTCACAAGAGTGACGTCCCTTCATGAAGCCGACCCCCGGCAGATGAAACGGTGGGGCAAGTTCACTTGCAAACTGCATGAACTAAAGAAAACTCGAAGAAATACTTTTTAATTCCGAATGATTTGAACTCCTTGATATGGAAGGTGAAGGTACGGATATTCTCTATAGTCAATATATAGAATATGCCCCACCGCTTCATCCGCCGACTCTCGTGATGCAACGTCATAATTCCAAAAAACCGTATTAATTTGAAGCATAACTTGGATTTTCGAATCGGACCAAAAAAGGTATCTTGAACAGCTAGGCCCATGTGGGACCTGTGTACGAAATTTCAGAAAGATCCCAGAAGTACTTCGTGAGGAATCACGATAACAAAGTTTCATGGGGAAATCCAAGATGGCTGCCTGGTGGCCATATTGGATTTTCGAATTGGACCAGAAAAGGTATTTTGCACAACTAGACCCCAAGGGGTACCTGTGTACCAAATTTGAGAAAGATCCATGCAGTTCTTCCTGAGAAATGACGATAACAATGTTTCATGGGGAAATCCAAGATGGCTGCCTGGTGGCCATATTGAATTTTCGAATCGGACCACAAAAGGTATCTTGCACAACTAGACCCCAAGGCGAACCTGTGTACCAAATTTGAGGAAGATCGATTTTGTAGTTCCTGAGAAATCGTGATAACAAGGTTTCAAGGGGAAATCCAAGATGGCCACCTGGTGGCCATATTGGATTTTCAAAACGGACCAGAAAAGGTATCCTGCACAACTAGACCCCAAGGGGAACCTGTGTACCAAATTTGAGGGAGATCCATGCTGTAGTTCCTGAGAAATCGTGATAACAAGGTTTCATGGGGAAATCCAAGATGGCCGCCTGGTGGCCATATTGGATTTTCGAATCGGACCAGAAAAGGTATCTTCCACAACTAGACCCCAAGGGGAACCTGTGTACCAAATTTGAGAAAGATCCATAAAGTAATTCGTGAGAAATCGCGATAACAAGGTTGTATGGGGAAATCTAAGATGGCCGCCTGGTGGCCATATTGGATTTTCGAATCGGACCAGAAAGGTATCTTGCACAACTAGACCCCAAGGGGAACCTGTGTACCAAATTTGAGAAAGGTCCATAAAGTAGTTCCTGAGAAATCGCGATAACAAGGTTTCATGGGGAAATCCAAGATGGCCACCTGGTGGCCATATTGGATTTTCAAAACGGACCAGAAAAGGTATCTTGCACAACTAGACAACAAGGGGAACCTGTGTACCAAATTTGAGAAAGATCCATGCTGTAGTTCCTGAGAAATCGCGATAACAAGGTTTCATGGGGAAATCCAAGATGGCCGCCTGGTGGCCATCTTGGATTTTCGAATCGGACCAGAAAAGGTATCTTGCACAACTAGACCCCAAGGGGAACCTGTGTACCAAATTTGAGGAAGATCCATGATGTAGTTCCTGAGAAATCGTGATAACAAGATTTCATGGAGAAATCCAAGATGGTCGCCTGGTGGCCATATTGGATTTTCGAATCGGACCAGAAAAGCTATCTTGCACAACTAGACCCCAAGGGGAACCTGTGTACCAAATTTGAGAAAGATCCATGCAGTAGTTCCTGAGAAATCGCGATAACAAGGTTTCATGGGGAAATCTAAGATGGCCGCCTGGTGGCCATATTGGATTTTCGAATCGGACCATAAAAGATATCTTGCACAACTAGACTCCAAGGGGAACCTGTGTACCAAATTTGAGAAAGGTCCATAAAGTAGTTCCTGAGAAATTGCGATAACAAGGTTTCATGGGAAAATCCAAGATGGCCACCTGGTGGCCATATTGGATTTTCAAAACGGACCAGAAAAGGTATCTTGCACAACTAGACAACAAGGGGAACCTGTGTACCAAATTTGAGAAAGATCCATGCTGTAGTTCCTGAGAAATCGCGATAACAAGGTTTCATGGGGAAATCCAAAATGGCCGCCTGGTGGCCATCTTGGATTTTCGAATCGGACCAGAAAAGGTATCTTGCACAACTAGACCCCAAGGGGAACCTGTGTACCAAATTTGAGGAAGATCCATGATGTAGTTCCTGAGAAATCGTGATAACAAGATTTCATGGAGAAATCCAAGATGGTCGCCTGGTGGCCATATTGGATTTTCGAATCGGACCAGAAAAGCTATCTTGCACAACTAGACCCCAAGGGGAACCTGTGTACCAAATTTGAGAAAGATCCATAAAGTAGTTCCTGAGAAATCGCGATAACAAGGTTTCATGGGGAAATCTAAGATGGCCGCCTGGTGGCCATATTGGATTTTCGAATCGGACCATAAAAGATATCTTGCACAACTAGACTCCAAGGGGAACCTGTGTACTAAATTTGAGGAAGATCCATGATGTAGTTCCTGAGAAATCGCGATAACAAGAAATTGTTTACGGACGGACGACGGACGGACTGACGGACGACGGACCACGGACCACGGACGAAAAGCGATTTGAACAGCCCACCATCTGGTGATGGTGGGCTAAAAATCTGTTGTTTTTTTTTATCCCTACAACAATGTGATTTTTGGTTCTTTTTGAATACCGTAGTATACCTCTTTTCAAATTTGCATATGAGCTTTTTGACGTCCTGAAAGAGCTAATTCGGTCGCATTGACCATGGGAATTGCGTATAACCTTTGCGACGTCACAGGAGCAGCACAACAAAACCGATTCATCACCCCTGCGCACCATTATTAATATCCGGTTGTGCATAAGATGAAATACCCGCATATTGACACCAGGGGGCGCTGTTGACCTATTTGACCCGGATGTGACTCTGATGTCACGTGCCCTGATTTGACGTCATAGTGACGTCAATATTGATAAGTAGTAAAAGGGGAAATTGAGGCCATTTTAGGGGCAGAAATGTGCGATTCAGGGGAGATAACCAGTAATTGTTCAAACAAAATGGCCGCAATTTCCGCTTTCTCTACTACTTTCGAGATTATTTCCTTCGAATAAATATTTTTGTTGTGTAATATGTGTATTCTGTGATCGAGCTCAGAAATCATATTTGGAATTGAATAATCTACTACATACAGAACCTATCAGTAGCTTAAGCCCGTCGTAGGTGCCTTGTTTCCGCATGGACATCTGCAATAAAAGCACGGCTTAGATACCAAGGCTACGTCTTAGCATCCTCCGTATTCTAGTCGGAATGTAAGGGGCCGAGAGAGTCATATGGTTGCTTTTATTCTTTTCTCACCTTCTTACATATCTATACAATCAACCAGATTCCATTGATTTGTACATAGTCTTTCTGTCTTATTTGTACAAAGTCTATGCGTCTTGTCCTCACCTCTCTGTTCTTGGTTGCTAAGCAGGTAAATGTGTACGCACTGTAAAAGTATAGTTCAAATTAAATCAATTTGAAAGCCCTGATGTAATGCTCAAAACTTCTCAGGGAATCCCAGTCTTCTATTGGGGCAATTGGATGTGTCTGTATAATAGTTGCGTGCATAGATCCTCTGAGAATGAAACTCTATTGTAAATCAGCTACCTTCATTTTTACCTTCGTGTGCATGCCCAGCAATCTGGTATTATTTCTGGCTTACGGGATCAAATGACATATGCCATTTCAGTCTATTCTTTGTAAAAAATGTATGAATATTTCTTTTCTTCTTCTATGCCCTATATCACCTTAGTTTGTTTTTAAAAATCTTGTCAAATGCACAAATGTATGGTAACTGGATTTTAATGAAACAAATAAAATTCCAAGATACATCTGAACATTACGTGCAAGTCCTGTTTTGATTAAACTTTACAGTAATAGAAGTTGATTTCTTGGAAACTCTTAGAAACGTTTTGTAACTGTGACAGCATCTCCTGGGTTAACCATCTTCACAAGGTCAAGATTTCTTTTTGAGTCAAAGGCATTTCTAGGATAGATATCTCTGGTTTTAGCAAAGATGGGGTTAACTCGCTATCAGAGGTAATCTGAACAATCCATATGGCGTGATCAGATCATGTGACATTATCGGTCAGCGATGAGTGGCAAATGCACTACATTCAAAGACGCAGCTTTTTGATCCAAACTCGCCGGTGTCAGAATATATAATTTAAAGGTGAACTGCGATGACGTTTTGCAAATCTGAATTCAGCTGTGCTAGGGGTACCGACTTTTAAAAATATTCTAGCAGACAAGATAATTCAAATTAAACCAAGTGAAGTAGATAGACCGGTATTTCTATCATTATTCAACCTATATAAAATGTGAAAAGGGGAATCTAAAAACCTTTGCATTTCACCTTTAATATATAATTTAACTGGTGTTAAAAGCTCCCATGTGCGTTGGTCTTTGACTTTTGCTTCGGCATATTCCACATCAGTAGTGGATTTCGACATCATTAGCGATAATTACTACATACACATTCTATCAGTGTCCCTTCAGTTTTGCAGACTATCATACACAATTTTATTGTTTCCATATTAAAGGTGAACTGCAAAGGTTTTTCGATTTGCAATCTTTTCTTCTTATGTCACAAGAATATTGACAAAACAAAATATAAATTATCTATCATATACTGCGTCCCATATCGTGTATGACAAGGCTTTGCAGTGCAGTTCAGAGCATGTGCTCGCTCATACTACTTACATCTTCGATGTGTCTTCTTTTTTCGAAGGCCCTTGGCATCGTATTGTCGACGTAGCCACCAGGACACAGTGTTGGAATGGCATTTGCCTTCAGCGATACCTTCCTTCTTGGTGAACCGAGCTGTAGTAGGCCCCCTACTGATGGACATCCGTCAAACTCAAAGCAGTCCTTGTCAAAATGTGCTGAGCATAAACGTGAATGTTTACCGGGACGAAATAGCCCACACTGGTCACTCACGAATTCTACCCATTTCTCTCTAATACGTAGATCTGACGGGAAGGTGTGGAAGCTTAACTGTGTCTTTCCTTTGTTGGAATTGTTTCCACACCCAATAATTGCACAGTACACCATGATGTTTTTCCCCCTCTCGGAGCTCGCTCCGAATCTGAGCTTCGTCATCAAAGCACAATGACGTCATAAATCAAGGGCGATAATCATGTCACTTTCAGCTGTCAGATTTTTCGTCCATATCATAAAGGGTTTTATGCGTATTCATAATGGCGTTTTTATTCAAATATTCTTTCTCAAACGAATTTATGTTTTGTTATATATTAAATCACACAGAAACAAACCCAACAAACACTGTTTCGCTTATTTTCAAAAACCTTTGCAGTTCACCTTTAAGTGCCTGTATAACAGCAATACATGCCGATGATGTGAAAGATACATTTGACACTCGGTCGATGGGATAACGTGTAGCCATGTAGATCTAGTTTATTTAGATAACAAACTGGTGTTATCATGCCAAGCACCCAGGTGACATTACATGCACAATGGAAGTGGATTCTTTTTGTTTTTTTCGTAATGGATATATGACATTTATCGTAATGATAACCTTGTGTTTACAGACGTTTCAGGCCAAGGCCCCTGACAATATTCAATGATACGATGATCCAGATTTTGTATATAGGCGACAGTATTGATCGAGAAAAGTGTAACAATGACCGTGAAATATTTATCGGTAAAGTTGGTTTTTGTCTACGTGGTCGTTTTGTGTGAACATGGCCGACGTCTGTCAGTTATTAAAAGATGTGAACGTGCACAAAGCGTGTGGACCGGATAACATTTCCGGATTGCTGTTGACTGAATGCGCGGAAGAATTGGCTGTACCGCTGTGCATGATATTTAACTCTTCCTTATCTTCCGGTATATTTCCATCCCATTTCAAAACAGCCAACGTCACACCCGTGTTCAAGAAAGGTGATCGTCACGAGGTGTCGAATTATCGACCAATATCCCTGCTACCCCTTTTCGGGAAAATATTTGAAAAAGCGGTATACAGTACCATCTTTGAGCATGTAAAAAAGTGCCTTATTCCTGAACAGCATGGATTCATAAAAAACAAAGACACTGTATCTAACTTAGCCTGCTATGTTGATCACCTCACGAAAGCCTTTGACTCCAAAGAACAGACTGACTCTATTTATCTAGATCTAAGCAAGGCTTTCGACTCCGTATCACATGAATTGCTCATTCATAAACTAAAATACTATGGATTCTCTGGAAATCTTCTGTTGTGGCTACAATCGTATCTGAGCAATAGACTGCAAAGAGTTGCACTGAATGGCAAAGAATCCTCTTGGAAGCCTGTAATATCTGGCGTTCCTCAGGGATCACTTATTGGTCCCTTGCTATTTGTATTGTACGTGAATGATATATCTTCATGTATTTCTTACTCGAAAGTGTCGATCTACGCAGACGACACTAAACTATTCAAAGCCGTGAACTCTATTGATGATGCTATACTTCTTCAACGAGACCTGAACAGTATTGCCGAATGGTGTTGTAGATGGAAATTAAAACTAAATGTATTGAAATGCTGTATAATATCATTTACAAACAAACGCAACATCATTTCATTTGACTACACATTAAATGGTACACTACTAGAACGTGTATCATCTGTGAAAGACCTAGGCGTCACGTTAGCATCTGACTTGAACTTCAAACACCATGTCAACCTGATAGTTAGCAAGTCTTTTAAGATGTTGGGATACTTGAAGCGTACATGTAAATCCTTCTCTAGTGTTGAGGCCCTCAAATCAATTTACATGTCACTTGTTCGCTCAAATCTCGAATATGCCTCTTCAATTTGGTCACCCCAGCAAAAGTACTTGGTCGATAAAGTTGAAAATGTCCAAAAAAAGTTTCTCAAATTTATATGTTTTAAATCTAAAACTATATATTCTTCTGACCAGTACTTAAATATATGTAAGATGTTCAAATTACCCCCTTTAGAATTGCGCCGAAAGGCTGCCGATCTCAACCTTCTACATAAATGTGAGTAGTATATAAAAGTGAAATTGAGTCGTATTGACCTACTTATTTGTTCCCCCGGGTAAAATTTGTGGAGCATGTGTGGAGCATGGGCGGAGCATGCGGAGCTCTCGTCCAATCAGAAGCGAGTATTTCAAATCCGTCACAGAGCTCTCGTCCAATCAGAAGCGAGTATTTCAAATTGTCCAAAAAGCTACCTCCAGCACAGGAGAGTTCCAATTTTTCCAGGTCAAAAATAGTTCTTTAATGTTTGTATTCATCCGCGGTGATGGAGAAAAAGTAGTCCCTAGATAAAATGGTCCGATGGGGTTAGTGAGGTATCAAAGTGAAGCATTCGTGAAGGGGCATTTCATGGGCTGGGTGTGGGGTTGAAATATCGGCATTCTGCGCATGCGCGGTGGCCGAAGGGTATGAAAATAGTTGTTTTGGAGCTAGGGGAGCCACCAATGGACCGATGGGGTCGAGTGAGGTATCAAAGTGAAGCATTCGTGAAGGGGCATCTGATGGACTGGGTGTGGGGTTGAAATATCGGCATTCTGCGCATGCGCGGTGGTCAAAGGGTATGGGAATAGACGTTTTGGTATCTAGGGGAGCCCCTAATGGGCCGATGGAGTTGTACGAGGCATCCATGTGAAGCCTAGGTGAAGGGGCATCCAGTCATGGGTGGGTGCATGTAAAATTTTTCCTGAAAAAAAAAACGGAACACGGACTTTATCGAAAAATCCAGGAAAATGCCTATATGGGGTATGGGGGTATATAGGTCGCCGGGCTTAACGGGGCTTGCCTATCAATAGAGTTATCTCCCCCTAGTTCCAGGGTGGGTGTATGTAAAATTTTTCCTGAAAAAATACGGAACACGGACTTTATCCTAAATTACGTGAAAATGCCTATATGGGGTATGGGGGTATAGGACCATCCTGGGAAACCTACTTCTCGACATTTGCGGTATAGGTTGTGGGTCTCGTTTTCTTAGTCTCGTCAAGACAAACATGATAGGAAGTGTCCCGGAGCGAATCGGTGAAATTTTTGAAAAAGTACGATATAGCCCCATATAGTCCCATACTGGGGTATAGGATCAATGTTTGTCACCCTGGGAAACCTACTTCTATACATTTGCGGTAGGGTTGTTTGGATTTGTTTTTCACGTCTCTTCAAGGCAAACATGATAGGAAGTGTCCCGGAGCGAATCGGTGAAATTTTTGAAAAAATACGATATAGCCCCATATAGTCCCATACTGGGGTATAGGATATGTTTGTCCCCCTGGGAAACCTACTTCTATACATTTGCGGTAGGGTTGTTTGGATTTGTTTTTCACGTCTCGTCATTTAGAACACGATAGGAAGTGTCCCGGAGCAAAACGGTGAAATTTTTGAAAAAAGTCACCGAGGCCTGGGTAGACCCATAGGCCTATACTGCATGGCTATGGGTGTATAGGTCCATACGGGGTGGACATGTTGGAGTCTAGGTGAGTCCCTAATGGTCCAATGGGGTCGAGTGAGGTCTTATTTTGAAGCTCTCGTGGAGGAGCACTTGACTACACTAATGGTTCGTCCGTTGTCAATAGTCTGCGCATGCGCAGCCTGGCCGTAGTATAGAAAGCAGACATGGGCAGTGAAGGAAGGTATTTGGTGTAGAGGGGGCCCATCCTTGGTCCGAATGCGTCGTGTGAGGTTTCATTTTGTAGCTCTTGGGGTATATATTCCGATTTGAGGGATGTTCGCTTCATCTGTGACGTAATCGGTGACGTCATCGGTATGAGTAGTAGCGAAAGTGGGCATTTTGGGGCAGTGAAGGAAGGTATTTGGTGTAGAGAGGGACCATCCTTGGTCCGAATGCGTCGTGTGAGGTGTCATTTTGTAGCGCTTAGGGTGTAGATCCCGATTTGAGGGATGTTCGTCATCTGTGACGTCATTGATGACGTCATCGGTACGAGTAATAGCGAAAGTGGACATTTTGGGGCAGTGAAGGAAGGTATTTGGTGTAGAGAGGGACCATCCTTAGTCCGAAGGCGTCGTGTGAGGTGTCATCTTGTAGCAACGCCCGCCAACGCCAAGCTCAACGCTTCAACGCCCTGGTGAATTAGCCCAAAAGCTCTGATTTTCATGGAATTATCATTAATTCATTGGAAATGCAGTGACGCCCGTCAACGCTCGTAGTTACGCCTTAACGCTCTAGCACAGCGCCTTGACCGCCCGCCAACGCCAAGCTCAACGCTTCAACGCTCTGGTGAATTGGCCCGAAAGCTCTGATTTTCATGGAATTATCATTAATTCATTGGAAATGCAGTGACGCCTGTCAACGCTCGTAGTGACGCCTAACGCTCTAGCATAGCGCCTTGACGCCATAATATAGACCGGCGAAAGAAAACAACAACAACAAGGATGACACATGAGAGAACAACAACAACAACAAGTTTTTTTTTTATATAGTTTATTTTCCCCTCCATCATAACATACCCACGCTGGGGGAGCTGCGTTGGGTATGTTTACAATTCAAGAAAGACTCTTGTCCAATCAGAGACCGCCATTTGGTCCTGCCATATTCGTTCTTGCCCGTTAGATGTATTCTTGTCCAAAGTTGATCTGTCGACCAATACATATGGACTGATGAGGGACACATGTTCATTCTTATATGTACAGACACCACCACCAACACCACCACCACTACCACACACAC
>JAVTVY010055707.1:0-29081 GCA_036873755.1 Hanleya hanleyi | reverse complement strand
CGAAAGTCTAGCCCACATCTAGCTCTTTTGACTGATTTATACAAATAAATCAACCCTGCGTGAGTCTCCTGTTGACCGTACTACGCTGGCATATACTAGAGTACAGTCAAAAAATACACGAAACAACAATTTGTTATTTGGATGATCCAAAACAAAACTAAACTAAATAAACGTACTGTTTATCTCCCTATATGATGGTATACCGAACATTCTATTATGTTTTGGTTACGCCTGGGCATTTGTTGTAGAATCTGAAGCTTGTACTAGGAATTGTGGGTACAGCTTACTTTTAGTCACACCGATTCACACGTCATAGCCAGAGGGCAAATTGCACGAAAGACCAATAAAATAAAACTGATACGTCTGTCTCGATCTCTACTATTTCCTGTTACTACAACAGCTTCAGAGCAACGCATACAAGTGCCCCATATGGTTTACACGCCATGCGTGTTTACTGTTCTAGTGTTCTCACATTAACGTGTGAATCGTTAAACCTGTCAGCCATGTTTGTGGCTTGGGTGATTATCACTCTAACGGACCAAATGCCTGGACATCATGCCAGGTAATTAAAAGAAGTGTGCGCTTTGAATATCTCACCATTGTTTATACACAATATATGGTCTTTGATCATAATGAACAAAAACATCCCCGGAATACAGGGGGTCGGCCACACCTCGGGGAAATAAACCACCACTGGTACATGTCTCATTGATATATTTATTCTTTGAAGTACATGCCATTGTCTAAGACACCGCTGTGAGCACAGAAATCGGGTATATATTCTCGAGCTCTGGACTGGTAAGGCAAACTATGTCTGCTCCAGTAAACTCCAGAGTAAGCGGCCTTAGACGAACCTCAGTGTCCTCAAATATGTCTAGCATGTCCAGTCCGGCTAAAACGAGCCAGTCACCCGCTGACAAATCAGAGGAGGAATCAACGGTTGCTAGGAATGTACCATTCCGATTCCGTAAGAGAGGGGCGGATTTCAGTGTCCAACCTGCTGAAATGGCAGCAGGGCCTTCCACCCCTGTCAACAACAGCTTTGACAACATAGTGGATTCCGCCATAACCACGATGAGAGAAATGGTGGAGGGAAGACAGTTGATAATTTCACTCGGCAAATGTCTAAACAGATACTCAAATAAAACCGAGGGACCTAGCTTCCAAAAGACGGTGATTACATCCTACCTTGGCCCATCCGAATCGGTGCGGCTGTCGATGGCAGAGAAATCTGATGAAAGCTGAACTTACAGCTCACTGTGCTGAAATCGTGGATAGAGAGGGCGATGCTCTAAACGATATCATCAACGGGACGTTGGACAAACTCCCGACGAGCGGCCAGGAGGCGGCTATAGCCCGCCGCCGTCTGATTCAAGCGGCTGAGATATTCGAGCTTGAATCGGACAACGACTCACTGGAAGGACCCACAAAACGTGTGAACCCACCGAGACCCACTGAGGAGAAGCCAAGTAAAAGACCCTTCTCGGGGAAAGGTACACAGCCCGGCCCCCAGAACAAGAGGAGAAAGATGTCTCTAGCATCAGTGAAGAATCTACTGGAAAACCTGTAAAGATAGACAAAGTTCAGTATCACGAAAAACCAGCTATGTACACGGGCAGTACCGCCATTACAGTAAAAATTGTATATAAAATGTATATATGTTTATTATCATCACAATGAATTATGTGCGAACTTTCACTGTGTACATTAATGTACCACAGAATATTATACCTTACTCATCGCATATGCAAGGCAGTATCGCCTGCATATTGATTGAGTTCTGGGCGGAAGCCCGTACATATAATATATGTCAAAATATGTTTGATAAATATATATCGGGACTGAGAACCCCTTGGTTTTACTTGAATAAATCAATGCTTTTATTCTCTCAAAAATCTCTTTTGTCTCTCTGATTTCCCAATACAAATGTTGGATTCTCTTTCTGACTTGCTTATCATTACGTTTGATTATCGATAACACATCACATACTAGAGTATGTCCTGTGTTCAATCTTCCGCAATCTACACAGATTGTTACACTCGATAATTCGTATGTATACCTAAAGCTGTGTACACAGCCCGATCCCCGTATCGGATGGGCAATTAATACTGTGTAAAAACAGACCGCTGACACTCGCACGGAGAGGTTATTCTGTATGCTGATGAAATCGGTGTCGATAACCCTCGTTATATTACAAGAATGAGAAACCTATATATATATACATAATATAGGACTGTCTCTCTTGGACCATACCGGTCTTCTGAATATTATAGTATATTATAATAAAATAATAGATATTATATTCTTTGCACTTCCACATAAAACGATATATGATGGAGGAATGTAGTCCCATTGTTGCACCCTGCTGTCAGTTATTGTTGAGCAGACAGTGGGTGGATCCTACCGAACAATGGGTCCACTGTACTGACGGCCGCTTGCGCCTCTGTTGACCAATGAAATTGATCAACGACCTGTGGACCACCCCCTTCATGAGCTTATGATATACTAGGAAGCTTGCTACTTAAGAGAGATACCGGGTGTACAGACTCAGACTGGAGGCTACACGTGTCCGAAGTGACCGGTAACCAGAAAACTGTATCGAGCTATAATGCCGAACCGCAGATTTTCGTCCAAGGCGAAAGCAAACGCTGCTCAAAACGTTTTAATAAAAACTTGGCAGACAACGAATCAATCTTAAGAAGCCGAAGCATTGATAATGCGAAACAATACGGTAGAAATTTGTCTAATGTCAAGCTTACGGATGGTGATATATTATTACTATCAAAGGGACTGAATTTTGTCCCCTCGCCAGCCGTAACCAGTAATACACTGGTGAAGAATTTTAGCTCGCTTGAGAGAAGCGCTAGGCTAGACGTACTATTCATCGATGAGCTTAACACACTACCTAAACACGACCCGTTTAGAAGGAAATCGGAATTCATTCCACCTCTAGCGGACAGTGATACAGAAGACTATCTGTTCGCTACCAAACTCACGCTGTCAAAGTTACAGAAGAGCTGGAGACCTATGACTAATCTCTCACTTGAGGAGAGACGAGCCACGATAAAATTGTGGTGTAACGGGCCGATAAAAATACGACCGTACTTCTCAATTTTGAGAACTACATTAGTGAGGCGTATAGACATCTATACGACGGCATACACTATGTCGAAATCGACAATATCGATATCGACTCAACTGCGGAACTTCTACGTAATATCGTACACAGACTGAATATCAGTGGAGCGCTCAACCCTAGTTGTTTCCGATATCTATTAGACATTAATAGGAAAATTCCAACACTATCTTCTCCCTAAAATACATAAATACATAAAGGGAAAAAACTTCTGAGCACACTGGATTGTATAAACCCGGTGTTATCCCCGGACCTGGATATACCAGGCCGCCCTACTATAGCCCAATGTGGCTGTCCGACAGAGAAACTCGGACAATACCTAGACTATTTCCTATTACCGATTGTAAGGAAACAGTCCACATTCCTTCGGGACACCTTTCATTTTATAAACGAGATTGAAAAGCTGTCCTTGAATGAACCTTTCATAATAGTGATGTATGAGAGAGAGAGAGAATTAAGGTTTAACGTCGCATTCAGCAATATTTCAGCTATATAGCGACGACCAAACAAATAGTGACGTATGATATTACCTCACTTTACACTAACTTAGGATTCGATGAAATCCTACTCTCTGGAGAAGGACCTGGTGTTACACTCTGACCTAGAATATGACATGCAGAGACCGAGCATTGAACTACTGCACGAGATATGTAGCTTCATTTTGAATAAAAGTGAGCTTCAATTCAACTCGATCTACTTCAAACAGATTGTTGGTTGTTCTATGGGGGCGATACCGTCACCTGAACTTTCTGATATAGCTATACACAGACACATTAACGGTCTGCTGGAGAGCTTCCCGGACTCGAAGAATGTCTTACTACACAACAGATTCCGAGATGATGGATTCATCCTCTTTTCTGGTGAAAAAGAACAAGCGGAAGCATTCTTCGAATTGGCCAATAAGGCACATTCGCTGTTGAAATTCACATATGAAATTTCCGAACAGGAGGCACACTTCCTCGACCTGACCGTTTTCAAAGGAGACCGGTTCAGGAACGAATCCATATTGGACGTAAAATGTTTCTCAAAACCTACGGAAACATACCAATATCTGCATAGAAAATCAGCCCATAACCCGGCTTGTTTCAAATCCTGTATATCGGGAGAAACCACGAGATATATGCGTAACCGCAATAATAACTCAGACTTATTGAAAGGGTTAGTTTCTTCAAACAGAAACTGCTGGCTAGAGGCTACTCAGCCTCTGAAATCGACACGAATACGGAAAAAGTCGATTTCACCCGACGGAACGCTGCACTTCAGACCAAGATATCTCCATATTACAGAACCGGATCCCCAGAGGCCATTACGTTTCATAACAACGTATCACCCACACCAGAGATTTTTAAATAAAATAATCAGGAAATACTTGCACTCTGCTCAGAAAAAGGCCACAGTTTCGTAGTAATGGCCCCTCTCTAATTTCATAATACGATAGACTGCTCTTGTTCTGCTACATCATAATTCTTCTTGTCTTCTTAATAGCTTATATCTATAATGCCATCCTATTCAGCATTATCAACGCTGCAAACGAGTACGTACAAATCGAGTGCTGGCTTCGTCTACACGCTGATCGGGACTGAATTTTGTCCCCTCGCCAGCCGTAACCAGTAATACACTGGTGAAGAATTTTAGCTCGCTTGAGAGAAGCGCTAGGCTAGACGTACTATTCATCGATGAGCTTAACACACTACCTAAACACGACCCGTTTAGAAGGAAATCGGAATTCATTCCACCTCTAGCGGACAGTGATACAGAAGACTATCTGTTCGCTACCAAACTCACGCTGTCAAAGTTACAGAAGAGCTGGAGACCTATGACTAATCTCTCACTTGAGGAGAGACGAGCCACGATAAAATTGTGGTGTAACGGGCCGATAAAAATACGACCGTACTTCTCAATAAAGAGAACTACATTAGTGAGGCGTATAGACATCTATACGACGGCATACACTATGTCGAAATCGACAATATCGATATCGACTCAACTGCGGAACTTCTACGTAATATCGTACACAGACTGAATATCAGTGGAGCGCTCAACCCTAGTTGTTTCCGATATCTATTAGACATTAATAGGAAAATTCCAACACTATCTTCTCCCTAAAATACATAAATACATAAAGGGAAAAAACTTCTGAGCACACTGGATTGTATAAACCCGGTGTTATCCCCGGACCTGGATATACCAGGCCGCCCTACTATAGCCCAATGTGGCTGTCCGACAGAGAAACTCGGACAATACCTAGACTATTTCCTATTACCGATTGTAAGGAAACAGTCCACATTCCTTCGGGACACCTTTCATTTTATAAACGAGATTGAAAAGCTGTCCTTGAATGAACCTTTCATAATAGTGATGTATGAGAGAGAGAGAGAATTAAGGTTTAACGTCGCATTCAGCAATATTTCAGCTATATAGCGACGACCAAACAAATAGTGACGTATGATATTACCTCACTTTACACTAACTTAGGATTCGATGAAATCCTACTCTCTGGAGAAGGACCTGGTGTTACACTCTGACCTAGAATATGACATGCAGAGACCGAGCATTGAACTACTGCACGAGATATGTAGCTTCATTTTGAATAAAAGTGAGCTTCAATTCAACTCGATCTACTTCAAACAGATTGTTGGTTGTTCTATGGGGGCGATACCGTCACCTGAACTTTCTGATATAGCTATACACAGACACATTAACGGACACATTAACGGTCTGCTGGAGAGCTTCCCGGACTCGAAGAATGTCTTACTACACAACAGATTCCGAGATGATGGATTCATCCTCTTTTCTGGTGAAAAAGAACAAGCGGAAGCATTCTTCGAATTGGCCAATAAGGCACATTCGCTGTTGAAATTCACATATGAAATTTCCGAACAGGAGGCACACTTCCTCGACCTGACCGTTTTCAAAGGAGACCGGTTCAGGAACGAATCCATATTGGACGTAAAATGTTTCTCAAAACCTACGGAAACATACCAATATCTGCATAGAAAATCAGCCCATAACCCGGCTTGTTTCAAATCCTGTATATCGGGAGAAACCACGAGATATATGCGTAACCGCAATAATAACTCAGACTTATTGAAAGGGTTAGTTTCTTCAAACAGAAACTGCTGGCTAGAGGCTACTCAGCCTCTGAAATCGACACGAATACGGAAAAAGTCGATTTCACCCGACGGAACGCTGCACTTCAGACCAAGATATCTCCATATTACAGAACCGGATCCCCAGAGGCCATTACGTTTCATAACAACGTATCACCCACACCAGAGATTTTTAAATAAAATAATCAGGAAATACTTGCACTCTGCTCAGAAAAAGGCCACAGTTTCGTAGTAATGGCCCCTCTCTAATTTCATAATACGATAGACTGCTCTTGTTCTGCTACATCATAATTCTTCTTGTCTTCTTAATAGCTTATATCTATAATGCCATCCCATTCAGCATTATCAACGCTGCAAACGAGTACGTACAAATCGAGTGCTGGCTTCGTCTACACGCTGATCGGGATCATGGAGTAAAGTTTGTCCTGCCTCAGTTATGCCCTTGGGTGTGCCTAAAAATCGGGACTCATTTACGGGAAGAAAATCTGACAAAAAACGGGCAGGTTGACACCCACTTTTGTTTGCCTTTTTAAGTTGAGATCGGAAAAGGGAACGCGAGTAAGAAGTTTAATTGAAATCGCTCTTACAGATTTTTCTGCAAATTGAGCCGAATTTGACCATTTTTCGACATTTTTAAGGGGTTTTCTAGGAAAAATGAAGCAAGCATGGAGGAGAATGTTCGAGTTTAATTTTTCTATAACATAGCAGTGTTATATCTTAAAATAAATTTGGATAATCCAAAACAAAACTAAACTAAATAAACGTACTGTTTATCTCCCTATATGATGGTATACCGAACATTCTATTATGTTTTGGTTACGCCTGGGCATTTGTTGTAGAGTCTGAAGCTTGTACTAGGAATTGTGGGTACGGCTTACTTTTAGTCAGTTTTATTATATATGGAACTCCTGGAGATGTAGGAATGGTTTGGTTGGCAATTTCTATCAGCATATCTGAGAATAACTGTATAGGACCTGGAACATCAGCGAAAGAGACTGCTTGTATTTTTGTGAACAAAGCTTTTCAAACTCGGGCCAGTTTACTTTCTTGAAATTAAACCTTGTGGAATGAGGGTCATGAGCTGAATGAACAGCTTTTAGCACAGTGGGAACGTGATCGCTTCCACAAAGGTCATCATGAACAGACCAAGAAAATTCTTCAAGAATAGGAAGATCGCAAAGTGAGATTACAAGCGTCTAGTCCGTCATTCATAATCCAGCCGTCGTCCATTAGAGAATATCCGCGTCCATAATCCAAAGACCTATTCCATTTCCATATAACAGTATTAGCACCAAATTCAAAAAGACAAAAGTATACATAAACATAGGCTTGTTTCCTGCAAGAGAGAAGCGGTCCACAATTTTCAATGATGCCGGCAAGACATCATGATGTTCCAAAATATCAAATCCGTATCGCTGATCAGTATTCTTAATCCATAATATTCGTTATAGAGTCGTCATCTAAAAATGATGTACCTCAGCCACGCTTTGATTGTGACTGCTCATATGAGTACCATGAGGATCTTGAAGTACATGGGCTCATACGGCCCCTAGCCCCGGGTTAAGCGGAATTAGACACGTCACGAAACGTAGCGCCATAGATCTTGCACGCTACGTTCGTATTTTGCTATCAGCATGCGATATGTATCGCCAAATTTGAGAAACTTTGAGTGGAGGCGCTTGGTGGAATAGCCCTGTTTTATAAGTTTCTGCAACAATGTTTTGTGACGTTGATTAAAATCATCATATTTAACACAGGATCTAGCAAATGCTACTAAGCGAGATATGTATACGCCATATGCAGGTCCCACTGGAATATTACTATCCAGAAAGGGATAGTTTACGATGTCGAAATTGTAATCATCTCTTTTGTCATAAAGTCGACGAGAGAGAATGCCCGCTTCATTTTTATAGAGATAGAGATCTAAATAAGATGTGCCTGTAGGGCTATCTGTAGTTTCCTTCAAATCCAGTGAAGGTGGATATATATCCTTCACTGCGTCATTTATATAGCGATTATCCACAGCGAGAAGATCGTCTATATAGCGTTTGGTGAATGAGAAGGAACGGGCTTTGAATGGATCGGTTTTTGAAAGCGCCTGCATATAGTCATATTCATAAGAGAACAGATACAGGTCAGCCAACAGGGGTGCACAATTAGTACCCATTGGAATACCTATATGCTGCTGATATATTGTGTTGCCAAATTTCACATAGATATTTTTAATGAGAAATTCAAGCAACTCTATAAACAAAGAAACATCCCATGAATGATATCTCTTGTATGTAGTCGAGCTAAAGAATGCTTTATGGCTTCCGACATTAATATATCTACGATCAGTTTTCTTGAACACAGATACTATTAATGAACTTATACGGTCAATAAGGTCCTGATGAGGGATTGTAGTATAGAGAGTCGAGAAATCCCATGTGGATACATGTCTGTACGGTATGTGACCTTTAGCATCAAGTTCTTCCGTAAGACATTTTGAGTTTTTCAATATCCACATACATTCAACGCCAGAGTTCTTTGAAATAATGGCGCAATACCTTTCCCAAAATGCTTTTACCTCCTGAAGGGCCCTCGTCAATAGGGTTGAAAGAAGCTTGGTGGTGCAGCTTCTAGAACCAGCTATGAATCTAGCTTTGTATGGTGATTTATGCATTTTGGGAGTCCAGTATATTTTTGGTATGTCGTTATGATTGGTTGGAAGACAAATACCTCTTTCCCTGAGAAACTTTTTGTGATTGTTAAATAAATCTTCCAGAGTAAATGCAGTTTGGGAGTAAGTAGACGTATTTGATGAAGATATGTCTACACTCAATTCTTTAACCAGCACCTGGTAATAGTAATATTTACATATGAATATTATATTATTCTGAGCTTTGTCTGCTGGGACTATGACGAATTTACTCTGGAGATTTGCTAGAACTTCTTGCGAATTGAGGTTTCTCAGTACTTGTTTTGCTTGGGGAAGAGCTTGGGGAAGAGAACAAAGCCAAAATTGATAAACTTGAGACACAAATTTGCTGTTAGCGTTCTCTTCTACAGGAAATGATGATGTAAGTTATGATAAGTTAAATACTATTTTGAAAATAGCATTCAAAAAATTAAAATTAAATTTTAAATTATTGTTTTAAATCCAAATATCTTCACGATCTACAGGTTTACAGTGAACAAATTTATATATTTGGAATCCTTAAGAAATATGCTTTAAACAAATATATACACTACCATAGCTACGCATACTTTCAGCGTGATGAATACAAATTCTAGATGGTGTACAAAATGTGTGCAGGGGGGTTCGGTATCCTTAGGTTTCATCTGGATAATCGGACGAATTATTGTGGGTGGAATTTCTCCGTAGACTACTAACAACTGGATGTAGGATCACACAATCTGTAACTGTATCAATCCGATCTGAAATATATGCTGGAATGTATATACACTTGTAGAACTGTTGCAGAATTTATCAACGTAAGATAAACCGATTCGATTGTTGGATATTGGTGAGGTTTCGTCAACATTCTATAGGATAATATGAAAATTGGTTAAAATATAACACAAATCGGAATTATAATGTAAGCACGATGCGATAAGAGAATACTTACATCGGTCTATTGTAATTAGTCATCTACGTTGGCACTGCATACGCTTACTTGTTTGCAAAATATTTAACAATATGAAATCTATTACATGTCTAATATAGCACATCTGAGAGAACGTTTTAATTATCTCCATATAGATTGCATAATAGTTCTTTGATATATCAAGTCACATTTGTATAGAGTGACGTCCTAATATATTGGTGTTGTCGCTGACAACTGCCCATGAATCTGTGGACAGTGTCGCCTTATGAAATTGGGTCGGGGTACAACTATTATGTATTTTTATATTGAGAACATTTTATGTAGAGATTTTATCGCGTGATATGTTATGAAAATAATAAAAAAAAAAATGCGGAGCCAAAAATTAAATTTTTAAAAGATTCACAGTAGACGACTTATTAAAATGAACCTACTTCATTGGTTAGGCTTAATAAACAAATTATACGGCCCGTTGACACACATTACAAAAGTCTGAAAAAGCTAAACTGTTCAAGACCTATTTGTTCGATGTACTGGAACAGAGAAAAGAAGTATTATAAATATACAAATTATACCCCCGAGGTAATGTCCGGTTAGTCAGTATGGTAACGCATCAACAAATTTTATCTGAGGTAAACATGTCAAAAAGTCATAACTCGGAAGATAATATTACTTTTAAATATTTCAGCGTCTCAATGGATAATTCTAATTACTTACACTCTTCGGTAATTTAATTGCATCCAGTCACGCGAATATCTAGTCCTCGATTACATCAATACATAACCTATTATCACACTGTGCAATTGAGTTGCGGTACATGAATTATGGTGGTCTTGGGTCGGGGTACAACTATTATGGTCTTGTTTTTGTTGGGAATAAAAGCTCTTTAAGGCGAGAAAATTATAAATATCACTGTTGTGAATTTTAGTTTGGTATATGCGACGCCAAAAAGAAAATTATTCCGAGCTATTCTTTTACAAAGATCCAAAGTAGACAGCAGACTAAAGTAAATGATTACGAGTTCATACTCCATGTAAGGATCATGAGACCATGCATACAATAGCCAAGTCAGGGGACAACAATATGTCTAGTCGAGAGCCTTTTCAGTTGCACAAAGACGCAGACAATAGCTACCTACATGACGTATCTACCTGATTACGTAATCAACGCAGGGAAATCAGGCTGTCTTTCCAAAATCATTGAGTACTGACGATCGAATCAATCATCCCAGTAACCGTTCTTAGATCCCACCTATTGACATACATGCATGCGAGCTTATAAAGGTTTAGGCAAAGTGCATCACAATGACAGAGTTTCTGCTGTTACAATGGCTGGCTAAGGAAGGTCGGATCTGACCAGTCAATACCTGATGTAGCACGAGGGTAAAGGATGCCACTTAATCATTGTGCTTGATTAGTCTACGCCATGAAGGAGACCGCGAAGGCGCTCAGTTGACCGGTAACTTGGTGCTTCCCAAAAGCAACTCCCTTCCTCCAGATCGAACATACGTACCGAGCAGAGGTAATATGTTTTGTTGAGCAGAGGTAATATGTTTTGTTAAGTCGCATTGTTTACTGACTTATTCTGTCTCGCCCCATTTAGGGAATCATGGCGATAGGAAGGAACCGTTTCTTCTCGCCGTAATTGTAAACAGACTGACGTTATTTTTGATGACTTCCAGGAGAAATCTATGACAAACGGCTAAGAAATTCAACAACATCATTGAGTCTACAAACGTCTCGCCTACATCAAGGAAACGTGAATATCCTAACAACGAGATCGTCAAAAACACAAAACACTAAAAGAATCGATTATTGTGAGCGGGAGTTGAATATTGACGCGACTGGTCGATTCAGTCGATTTGTCACATTTCGATTTAGAGGGCATCGGGCACAAAGCCGATGGGGTTATTCTTAGATCTAATAAATCAGCGACATTTAGATCTAATTTTCATCAAACTGGACCAATCCCACCGTCTTCAGTTGTAACATCAATATGCATAATACGTACTAAAATTAGATTCAGTTTCCTTTCTTACCAGGTTTTCTCCCCGCCTGGTACCACATCAGAATATCGTCACTATGTTATAAACTAATGTAGTAAATCAGAATTCACGTAGCATGAAACCTACCAAAACGAAAATTTACAGGATCAGTCTTATCAGTTTCCATCAAAAGGTTCATTATATTCGAGAGTTAAGGAAAGCATTTATTTAGAGAATTAACTTTTAAGTTTATAAATAAAGGTGGGAATTTCCTTTGCCAAATTCAGAACTACTAACCATAGGTTTCCAATCGAGACTGGACGCTGGAGTAATAAACCAACAGGGGGAGATTATGTGAACTATGTGACCATAATACGGTTGGAGTTGCCACTATTTACTTATCTGTCCTTTCCTTGAAGATATGAGGAAAAAACATTAATGAGTATTATACTAGGTACCCTAATTCACAAAAACTAAGTGACCTTTGTAAAACGACATATTGGGCTCTTTATCGGGTACGGATCTAATGCTCTGTTGTAATTACAACACATATAAGGGAAGTGGGAAGAGGTGCCGACATACTCACAGAGCCACATGACTTCACAGTATAGTCTTCCGGTTAACCTATTCTAAAGCACATACCAAGAATCTAACGATTCTTGATATGTGTTGTATCTCAGGTACGCTTTTATTGTACCTGTTCATGTGGCAACTTGGATGATATGACCACACGGCCCCTAACACTGGCATTAGCGGTATTAGATACAAATCTAGAGAGCTATGATGGAAATGCTCTGACAACTCGTATATTGATAATTGGTGAGCTGTGTCGCTGTGACAACTCGCACACTCGAGATTGGTGAGCTGTATCGTCGTCAAATGAAAATGACGGCATTTAACACAAAAGACTAGCTTGACTGTGTAAACGGCTTTAATATAATGAGTGCCAATTTTTCCACAGTTATCTTTCACGATATGTGGAAAATAAAATATCTCGGTAAATTAGATGAGCTAAAGACAAAACTACATACATGGAGACTGAGAAATTTGACAATATTGGTTAAACTTGCTATTATAAAATCACTTGCTCTGTCAAATCTCATACACCCTTCCTTGGCCATACCAAGCTTTCCAGATCAAGTAATAAAAGAAATAAACTCGTTACTCTGCAGGTTTCTATTCAACAACGAACCAGACAGAATTGAAAGAACATCAAGAAACCATAAGTGTAAATAATTATTCAATATGGACATTTATGAAATACTCTCCAACATTGGCGTAGAATATGCTAACCTTATTATACAAGAAGTAAACAATTCCTTCTGAAAAGATGCATTAAAAGCGTGGGCTGTTCTTTGAAAAAGAAATCTGCGATACACGTATCTCACGTGACAACCTGACAACCAATCAGAATATCAGTTTTCTCCTGTCAATCAAATAAAGTACAGAGCTGAATTAATAAAGGTAAAAGTAAGGAAGACTTAGATTATTCCTCACGTTAGGGTCCAGCGAAGATACTCATTATGACTGGAATAGTAGTCACCGAAAAAATGTCGGCCGGTAAATCTCTCCAGGTTCTAGCAAAACAGGTAAGTCGATTGTGCTTATATCTTCGGTATTACATGTCAGTTGAGAGAATTAACGATGATTCGATTCCCTTCCTGTAGACACACTCGATGGAAATTTACACATAATTGTCGTTTTCAATTCTAAAAGTTATGTGCCTGATATGTACGCAACATAATCTATATCTTTCAGCAGCGAGTCTTATGGGAGTTACGAGAAGTTAAATACATATGCCTTAAATGTGTTTTCTTTGCCTAACAGCAGAATAGTTTGATATATATATATATATAAAAAAAAAAAAAGAATGAAAAATTGCAAAAAATCCAAACAAAAAAATCCAAACAACTCCGAAATATATATATATATATTTATATTTTTATATGTATTTATATATATATTTCGGAGTTTACAAATTCGGATAGAGTTAATCAATTTTGCAAATAGCACATATCTACTGGAATTGCAGTTTGTTTTTTTGCAGTTTAATTTTCACACATGTACGAGGTATAGCCGCACTTTATTTTTCCCATGAAGCAATGTAGCAAAATGCAGTATCTCTTCATGTATAGCTATCGAGAGATAAATGGGAGGAGGTACATCAACCTATTAACCCTAACCCAGAATTTTTCTCACAGCTAATAGTTCAATTAAACAAGATTGTAATTACCTATTCATTTAAAATTATAAAGATCATGAGCATTGCACCAAAAAATAAACGCCACTTTAAATTTAACTGTCTTTTTTTATCCTTGAATCAAGAAACCACTTAAAAACTTTCTGGGTTTATGTTGTATGGCTCGTCATATTGTATGACCGTGGGCTGTACATTGAAAGCTTAATGCAACATCTAATGAGTGGTTTGTGAGATTTGACAGTATCTCAGTTTTCTATCGTAACACAAGCAAAGAGGTGAATTAATTAACGAATGCTTTTCGAATTGAAAGGAACCTAAACCTAACAGTGTTTACTCCTTGTACGATGTGCTCACGTTTACAAAAGTCGTCCCCAGTGAAAACAAAGTTACATGAATGACTTTATGATGTGGTAGTCACACAATACCTTTAAAAGCAACATTTTAAAAGGGTGGTTGAAAAAGATACCGGCGAACTGACAAGAAGTCACATGATCCCACTGACAAATAAATTGACTGCAAATTTCTAAAAACATCACAAGAACCAAAATTGACCGCTGTGATAATTTGTATCCCAGCCACGCTTTTATTGCAGCTGTTAATGTGGACATATTGAAAGACATGACCACACGGCCCCTAGCACCGGCTTGAGCGGTATTAGATACAAATATATCAGAGCGATTATTAGAAAATGATGGACAGTGTTACCGTCTGCCTGAAGTCTGAACTAAAAGTATCACGTCCAATGTGCATTAACTTGCAATGTTCTTTTTTTTTCTATATTTGTATGTGTTAAAAGCTTTCACCTATCGTATCTGTAACATCGTTTTTTGTAAGTGTTTCGAGATTGAAAAAGCCCCCAGGGGTTTTCTTCCCGTCAAAGTTTTCTGAAATTATGTCTTTGTATTATTAGTACATAATTATTGGTGAATAAATATCTATCTATCTAAACCAAAAAATATGATTATGAATAAAACACTCCCCCCCCCCGTCCTACAAAACCGTTTGTTTTCATCGCATATATGACGACACAGAAGATGTAGCACAAACTAGATATAATTGGTACTACGGGTTATGTTCTTTAGAGATAAATTCACGATTTTTTCATTGACCCTGGCCATGACTTTCTCCCAAATGCATCGACTTGCACGAATAAAATGCTTTGATTTTCAATGATTTTCGGATGATTGGTCCCCAATGACCTTGACCTTTCGACATCAGTAGGTGTATTGTTTGCCATAAGCTTCAATTATTCTGGAAGTTTGATGACATTCCATATCCCTGATCAACGTTTTCAGTAATTTCCTGATTATTTTTGATACTGGACATATGGTCTCCCACTAACGTATACACTCAAAAAGAACAATCGATCTTTAACGATTTCCGGAATTTGAATCACTTTGTCGAGTGATCTTCTACCACAATTTTGCTAAGTGGTTTTTCTTAACCTATTATCCACTCACAAATAATTTCGATTTTCAATAATTTTCGGATTTTTGGTTCATACTGACCTTGTAATATTGGCCTGAATCTTCGCTTGTGTCATCTACTTGACCCCAGAGCTATCCTCGGGACGTTTGAGCGAAATGCTCTCGTTTATTTAAAAGTTATGCCTACCAGGCCTGGGTCCTATCTCCGGAACGACAGAAACTTGAGAGGTGACACACCGTGACTTTGTAGGTTATCATATATATTGGGTCATTTTGAGTCTATTTGCATAATTCCACGAGCAGAGGATCATGTGTAAATTTAAAATAGCGACCTTATAGCGTACCAGAAAAGTGATGTTTCTGTCAAAATTCTTGCTTTTTTGCGAGGAAAAGATATTTTATTTCACATGAGATTATTATTTACTAATTTATCAAGCAGCTTTTGAGGAGAAAAATATTGATTTTTTTAGATTTTCTCCTAGGACCTGACACAAGGTTATAGTGTGGTAAGTTTCGGCCACTTAACTCAAAGGGTAAGAAAATTATTAAAGGGGGTGTGTCCGAAATGCCCCCCACCAGGCCTAGACAGGTCCCAAATCGCAAGGCTATGTAGGTTTGAGGAATTAAATAACGAAAGTCGGGATGGGGAGGAGGAGGAGGATATGCGGTCCATAGGAACTGCCAGTTATGTTTGGCATAGTCCATAGAGGCCGAAGTCATCCGCCCAAGGCCTGGGAACCCTATTAAAGCCAGGATTTTGCCGTTGTGATGTTTCTATTGTTGTTTTCTATCTTTTAAAGAAACGAGGTGGATGGACGTCTCGAAAAGCGGTAGTACTGCCCGCTGTCATCTCATTCGTAGTGACCGCCTGTATTGCCACTACGGTGTTTATGGCGATTTATTGGACCTCAGATTTTCGGAAACACCACTCCGATAAGAACAAAGAGGTAAATCGACTGTGCAAATGCTAAAATATACAAATATTCCATGAACGCTGGACACAAGCAAACCCGCATTATTCCGTTCCGTACGCGAAAAATATAAGTGTGTTTATCTAATACGAACCACGGGCATATTTTATGCATAATAATCACCGCACGTGAGATGTAGATGACCTCAGGAATTATCCGTGAACTTTTGCTTTTGACAATATAAATTTCTTTTAATTGATCTTTTAGTGGATATCTTGGACCCTTGTGAAAGACGGTACAGTTCTGCATGTATCGGCTTTTTTTGACGAGGAGACTCGAACTGGATTGTTTGTGTCTGCTGAGTCCAACAAGATAGGGGGAGATAACTCCATGGCTCTCCATGACTTTGATAAGGTATTGTTCTCTCACTGTCCAACACGACGCGATGTATATTGAATTTTGAGGAGAGAATAAATGAGCTGAAAGTGTTACGTCAACAAAACGAAACAGAACGATTTGTGAAGTCAAGGATCAACAACCAAATATTTATTTACAATACTAAAATCATATACAATTTAAGTAAGGTTAATACAACAAATAAATGTGTTAAATATAGTCTTGCTGTTCAATGCTATACCGGTGTGCACTTTACAGTCCTTGTTGACGCCCGCAAATCACTATTCTGTATAATGGTAATCCAACACTGCTCAGTTGTATACTGTCCCAGTAAATGTCCAATATCCGATAGCCTTCAACAAACAGCATAGACCATGCAGCGGCCAACAGTCAATACACAGGAGTAAACAATCCAGCAGTCCGTAATTACAGGCAAAGGTAAACTCCAGATAGTAACACAATCTAACAGACCCACATAAAAGCCAGTTTGAATTCCCTGCTGAATGACTGACTGGGTGCTATTTATACTCTATGAGGCATTCCAGATCCTTCTACCAATTCAAGAAGCTTCTAGAATACACACTATTACCGCATCATCTGACCTAGATTCAATTTACAATAGACTTCCAGAAAGCTCCAAGTAGCTGACTCACATAGTAGTACGTAAACAAGCTTGCGTTAGCTTCCAGAAACATCCACAATGTCTAATAACAGACTACAATACCATGACAAAAGCGAGAAGTGAACATCCCGATAGATTATGACTTAGATGAGACTACATCAATATCTAATGTTGGGAATCTGTTACGAAACTCTTTAGAATCCAGTTCTATTTAATGTGTTACGAGCGTTCGATGATAGTGTTATTTTCTGACACCAAAACGATTGTGAGCTGAAATTTTGAGACACACTGGTATTGATTCTGTTTGCATTCTACCCCCAGAGCAGAAAATCATGGGTAAACTCAAAATGGCGGTAAAAAATGTTTCAATATTATTGTCCTCTTCTGCGTAAAAAGTATCGTACGCAAAACACTTTTATTTGATATAAATACAATCATTTATTATAATTAGTAAAAACACGAAATTATGTTCAGACGACACGACGACGTCATTCGAGCGGCCATTTTGATATTTCGCACTTTCTGGTTGAGCACGAACCTAAAATATGATGAGAAAACTTTCATCGACCTATCCTCATGGATAGCAAGATTATCTTGAAGACTGCGTGTGGGATCCAACTTATTCCTAGATTCAAAGACAACACAAGTCAGCTTTTTTGCCCGCCTCCATACAGCATTAAGAACTTTCGTACCACGTGTACCCGCCGCCCCACCTCCTTCCACGTAACTGTAAACTTTATGAGTGAATCACTGCTACATATGGTGCCACATGCATGTTTGTGCAAATATTTTACACAAAGGTGTTTTATGTTTGATCATTCTTTGAACTTTCCAGGGACTCTTCGCCATCTGGGACTTCCGTACCAATACTTGCTATGTGTCGAAGATAACAATCTCGGATTTCAACACCGCAAAGAAGAGGACCGAGGAAAAAATGGTAAAATTTAGAAACCTTATTTAAACAAACGTATTTTGTGCCGTATGTCATACCAGTCAAATGCCGTCTGTTAAAAATACTCGGATTGGCTGTTTTTGCACTTATTAGGGCAAATTAATACAACAAATTATAGCCCATAAGATGCTAAAATGCCCTGAATTCCATGTCCACTAACATTTGCATTATTTGTTCCCGATAATAAACTCGGATATTGAGGATTACAAATTATAGCTTTTTGTAAATGACAAAATCCTCAATTAGGGATTACTAATCATTTTCATTTCATCTAATTATTGCCATTGTGTTTTGTATGATAAAATAATCAAACGTCAATCACCATACTCTGTTAGATGGCGTTAGTTCCATCACATCTGTGCCCAGCCAATCCTTCTGAGAGTGTAAATGTCTGTTCGACGGCACAAAGACAGAGCAGCGATACAGCGTTTTTTATCACCACATTCGTGTTATATTTCCAAACCTTTTGAATGATGCAATCTAATGCATAGCCATACAAATATAACCCATTTCAATGCATACACACACCGTGCTTTAGATAACGCGCGAGTTGTAGCAAATAATCAGACTGTTCATGCATGTTTGAGGCGAATTACTCAAGTTTACAGGGACGACAGGTGCCCATCCAAAAGTTGGAACATGCTGTGGCTCGTCCGACAAATATGACATCCGTAGAACTTGGACCGAGGCTGACCAATTTCTGTTACGGCGCTGAGTCTCGCTGGTTGGATAAGAGACCGAGTCACGGTGAGTGTAGAAAACGTGTGGTCACTTATATACAAATCAGTTACAGATTATCTAACACATTGTGTGACATTCGGACTGTTTATTCATATATGGTTCTTATAATAATTCAGGTTCCTGTTGCTTCAATGCATTTTGCTGAGAAGCAACAGGAACTTGATAATGTGATGTCTAGCACTGTAATATCACTTGTCTTTATTGCACCATGTACATGTAAGCGTCCTGTCTGTGTCTTGTGCGCTGTCCTCGGTGTTTTATTGGGTGGATGGAGGGTGTTTGGTTCCATGCTGCTTCAAAGATTTCTTCTTTGAAGTAGCAGGAACACAATTGGGCTGGGTGGTGCTTAGTTGGTTTGTCGTGATATAGCTGAAATGTTGTTGAAAGCGACGTTAAATTCTATTCACGCACTCACTCTTATGATAACCCTATCTAGTTTAGGCGATTTGGGGATGTATCGCAGCCTGTGGAAGGGGCGGAAAGTGCCCCCGTTTAAAAAATATATTTCCGCTATTCTTAAGTCTACAGTCATGAAACTTTCCACACTGTATCTTTGAACCGAGCTCTTCCCAAAAATGTAAAAAAAAGATGGCCGGCGTGATGACGTCACAGTCATCTTCGAGGAGGCCATTTTTCGGCCTATTTTGGATCGATTTTTCGAAATTTCTAATTTCTGTCAAAAAACTAAATGTAATATTATAATAATTAGTTTTGCATAAATAAAATACTTTTTATTCCTTTTAGGCCGTAAAAATGCAAAGAAATGGACAGAACAGAGTGAAAACATAATTTTTTGGGATGCCACATGCCCGCCATTTTGAAATTACCCATGATCCTCTACTCAGGGCATATGCAAATGGCACTTCGCCTCTCCCAGGCTGCGACAAATCCAAATCGCCCAAGCCAGATAGGGTTAAGTCGTTATGTGACCAACGTAAGATGAAAATATCTAGTCAATCTCAAAGAACCAGAAAAACGTCGTTGTGATTGTATTCTGTTGCAACAACTAAATTGTTCGTGTGTGGGCGGGCGGAGATAGCTAGAACCACTTCTCCCGTGTTTCTTTCGTGCGTGACGAAACGAACTTTCCGATATGGGTATCGTCCTGAGCTAATTTGATCTGTGTTGTATAACTAACTATAGGGTGATGCCAAGAGGACCACACACCGTGTTGTTCGGTAGATGTGAAACAATTTCTCGAATTATAAGAATATGAAGAACGATGTACGAGTGGTCACGGTTCATTTTTCAGCTTCGATATTTACTTCAATATCAATTTATTGTTATTCGGCCACATTTATTTCATATTTTTATCGAGCGTTTCATTCTCTATATGTTCAATATCTTTTGCAGGTAAGATGAAGCGGTCCGTGAGCAGAGTTCTAACCGTTTATGTTATAAATGATGATATCCAGGGCTTCATAGTAGCTGACGATATAATTGGGTAAGCGGATTTCATTGGACTCACATCATCCGTCCAACTGTCGCATTTAAATTAGTGAAATACATGTAAAAGCTGTGTGTAATCTTTTTTAACTGCAGCAAACTTCCCTTATTTTTCTACCGACGATGCATTTTTTGGTAAAACAATAATAGTGCTTCAAATATTCGGTGGCATGGAAAATACACGCCATTACGCATTGTTTTATTTTTCTATGTCTTAAGCAGGATTGTGTGCAGTGATCACAGTAAGATGGAGTCTTGTATTCTTTCTCAGTCACGGTTTGCGTAGTGTGCGGATTTGAACAATTCGCCAATTTACGGCTGAATTAATTGATTAATCAACGTATCATATTTGAAGAAAAAATACTGTTTTGTCATAATATCGGCTTATTTCTCGGATATGGCGGACACTTTTTATGAGGTGAAAGTAAGGTTGGCGGCCATGTGAGAATCGAACTGGTCACTTTCAGAGTTTGGCCACAATTCTCCAGCGAATGTCAGCCTTTTCACCACCTACATTTAGTTCTCTCGCGAAAAACTGTATGAAAATCAGTCTATATTGCGTCAAACCATTACCACATGTAAAAGCTTTTGTGGTACCGCTGGAACGAGAAGAATAAAAGCTGAAACTTTCCGACATGACCTTATAGTGCAGTCGAATATTTTATGTGCTTAATCTTATGCACAAAGGATCAGGGGATAGAAGGTGATTTAGTTTTCCTGAAATAATAGCAATCCTTCATCAGTCAAGAAAAATAATTATGGATGTCAACTTCCGTTATCATGGTTACAGAAATTGGCTGGATTTTCTTCCAAATTTACCCACCCGAAAATTTCGGATTTCCTTTTGAAAATGAGATGGTGTTGTAAGGCGGGGTTTTTGCCCACAGCCAGCCGATTCATAGGAATGTACATTTCTTCTCTCCATATGTCAATCACAATGCAATGTACAACTTGTCGTCGGCAGCAACTGTCAATCAACGGACTGAATGTTACGGTGAACCATGATTGCTTCACATATGTTCGGTACCAAGGCGTTATTATTTCACACACGTTGCAGTCGATTTTACATGCACATATTGGAGAATAAATACACAATTTAGGCGAATATATTGCCGTTGTAACCGATAGCGACTGATCGTTCGATTTGAACATTTGATTAGCCCGTAATGTCCACACGGTATCGTGTCATCGGTAAACAATATTTATTTTACTTTTAATTGGATCATAACGAAAGCCTAAAATCTTATTTCAGATATACTGAATGCAATTTTTTTTACAAAAATGAGAAAGATTGAAATAACTTGTCGACATCACACATGTTGCCCTCCTGGAATTCGAACTCAGTAAAAGAAAATTTTGAGGCGCTTCTGATCAAACGTGCGTATCCACTACATCACGACATACTAACAACTGTAAGACTATTTTGTCACTTTGATCTACTTGCGAAAAATTCAAACGTTATGCTACATAGCTTTTCATTTTTTAGTATGAAGGACTCCTTGGACCAAAAAGATCTTCCAGCAGTTGGGATATAATGTTACAACACAACATCAGGTTAAATGGCGTTTTGGTCCAAGGGGTCCTTCGCGTCTAAATGCGTGTCTGACGGATTCGATTTAGACCATTCCACGCGATAAACTGTTGTTTCTTCAAAACTTCATATATATTTGAATTATTATTTATAATTTATTTTCGTATTTTTCCGTCTCGTTGCAGATTCTAGACAACGCTTGCGATTTCTGAAGTTCATACTTAATGTCGGTATGTAGAAGTTAGTAACTGGACGTTTATTTACAGGACAAGTTCATAGGTTAAAATCAAGTATTACATACAAATAATGGAAGTCAAAGGCGGTCATTGCCTGGTACAGCTTATACACACAACATTATATACGGTAGTGATGATGTGCTCCTATTTGACAGGAAAGAGAGGCATTGTTGTGTGTCGTAAAACTACATAACCCTAGTTGGCCTAGACGATCTGGGACCTGACGATCCCGCCCCCTCCCCCCCCCCCCCCACCACCGTAAATATTTTTCTTATCCCTTTAGCTAGGGAGCTGAAACTTACCACACTATGCCCTTTAGTCAAGCTCTACTAGAAAATGTAAAAAAGAATTCAAGATGGCTGCCATGATGACGTCACAGTCACAGACGTCATTTAGAATTTTTATTTTTTATTTAAGTTTTCTTCGCAAAAACTGCATGATAAATCATAACCTGATGTGAAATACAATATCTTACCCACTTTTCGTCGTAGAAAAGCAGGATTTTTAAAGAAAAATGACGAAAACATAACTTTTTTGTTCCCTCAGACATGTCAGATGGTCGCCATTTTGATTTTCCCCATGATCCTCTGCTCAGGAGGTTATGCAAATAGGCTAGAAATGACTCCAATGTCATAAACGGAGTGTCAGCTCTCAACATTTTGTTGTTCCGGAGATAGGGTAGAACGTTTGGTAGGGGAAGGGCCCCCACAGGTCTAGTAGGGTTAACCTTAAGTTTAACTTCATGGGAATTGTGGGGACACACACATTGGTTTAATTCCTTCAATTATATTTTGTGGTTGAGATGTACGCAAAAATATACTGAGGCAAGTTTCAGCCCTATAACCCTTAGGGTAACCAAAGTATTTACGGGTTCCACATATAGCTTAAATCGTCTATACCGGGTAAGATATACATGTTTGATTCAAAAGGAATTCCAGGTGCCCGGTAATCTTTTTGGTGTAGCCATTGTTCACAGATTGTTTAATATTAGAGTCTGAGCTACAACCATTAATGTACAGGTGTGGCTTACCGGATAGTTTATATTATTATAATTATCTAACTGGTGACTCAATACTTGTTACAACAGCAAAGATGGAATATTCATAGCAATCACTGGCTTTTGATTAAATTCTAACCCCACCCGGCCCGGGCTTTTGGGACCTGTACATCCCGCCCCTAATTATTTTCTTACCCATTGAGTTAGGAAGCTGAAACATACCACACTATACCTTGGGTCAAGCTCTATAAGCAAAGGTTTAAAAATTCAAGATCGCCTCCAAGCCAGGTAGAGTGGAAAAACAACTTTTAAATTCATTTCGAAAAAGAGAACAGATTAGTGAAATGTATTTGACGTTATAAACACAATGTCTTGTTGGCAGCATTGAAAACTGTTAATCGCTTTTCTCTTTTAAGAGTCTAGCTTGTGTTTATCTATATTATTATCATGCCTGCTTGAAGTGTAATGCTAATATTGTCTTACGAATTAGATCTTTCCAACATGGACGCGAAAATTCTTCATTGTTGAAGGCTGGCTACTGAATGTCGAATCTGGTTCGCGTACTGATCCCTTTTTTTAATCAGAACAACAAAACATCAGTCACGAAGGTTTTATTGCGTTTTTTGCTATAATACGACCAGAATATCAACCGGAGTGGTCAGATGACAGGTGACTTCTTGTCAGATTACGCTATTCTATGTTCCCACCACCATTGAGGTTGTCGGTTATTTTTCAAGCGATGCAACTTAGGGACGTTATGCAAACGTGAATAATTCCTGAGCCTAATTTATTGCCCCATTGTACATAAGTTGACTTTTTCCGTGCAAAAATCAGCTAGAGATCACCTCACATCTATTACGGGTTTAATTAATATCTGGCAATTCGTCCAGTCTGAAAATCTATTTTTTATACACCTTTGGTAGTTTTCAAATGAACAGTTAAAGCGTGACTGAGGTATATTAGCGTGACTTGGAAATTAATTGGATTAAGGTGGTTCATACCCCAAAACTTTGTCCGGTGACCAACCCTAATTTTTTTGCTATGGGTAGCTGGGGTGTTGATCGATAATAAAACGTCAAAAAAATTTATGGTCTTCGATCTAGATTTTTCTGTACATAGCCGCGAATACCACCATGTCAGCCGTGTTTTTGCCAAAATCCTGAAAATCAGTTTCCTGCACAACAAAGCAAGGAAGTAAAAGCATACGGATATATATCCATAGGTAGCGTTTAATTATCTAGATATACTTCAGTGGATCTTAGGAACACCGGGAAGTTGAATATAAATGCATAAATTTAATAGGAATTATACATTTCATCGAACTGTATGACGTTGGAAATGGCATTTTCAGGCAATGAAACCATCTCCAAAATCGGAAATCATCCGGTGACCTATGCTGATATTTTGAACACTGCTTCCCCACCTTGTGATCATTTTATTAATCGAATAAAAAGTGGGGGTCTTCGATCTAGATTTTTCTGTACATAGCCGCGAATATCACCATGTCAGCCGTGTTTTTGCCAAAATCATGAAAATCAGTTTCCTGCACAACAAAGCAAGGAAGTCAAGGCATACGGATATATATCCATAGGTAGCGTTTAATTATCTAGATATACTTCAGTGGATCTTAGGAACACCGGGAAGTTGAATATAAATGCATAAATTTAATAGGAATTATACATTTCATCGAACTGTATGACGTTGGAAATTGCATTTTCAGGCAATGAAACCATCTCCAAAATCGGAAGTCATCCGGTGACCTATGCTGATATTTTGAACACTGTTTCCCCACCATGTGATCTTTTTATTAATCGAATAAAAAGTGCGGGTCTTCGATCTACTTTTTTATGTAAAAAGCTTTGAGTGTCCATATCCCCAACGTTTTCTAATATTTGCGACGTCATTACCTCCCCCTATAACGTCTCTTAGCAGAAAAGGCGAAATATGACGCTGGAAGAGTTATTACAGGGGAAATAACCCTGAGTAATGACGTCACCAACGTTGTTTGAGCTATGAACCACCTTAAATTATACTTGTCACTGAATAACCACATGAACAGGTACAATAAAAGCGTACCTGAGATACAACACATATCACGAATCGTTATATTCTTGGTATGTGCTTTAGAAAAGGCTAACCAGAAGACTATTCTGTGAAGTCATGTGACGCAGTCAGTATGTCGGCACCTCTTCCCACTTCCCTTATATGTGTTGTAATTTAGGGAAAGAACTTACTGCCGTCACTGAAAACTGTTGTCCGAAACAAATTTTTTGATTTTCATTTCATTTTATGCCTGTTTTGCAATTTTGCTAGCTGTCGAAAGTCAAAAGTCATGTTAGATTGGGAACTGTACAGAACTGAACGGTCAACGTTTCACTGTATAGCATCGTGTTAGATCGTTACTTATCTAGACACCAATTCATTGCGATTAGGCTAGATTCATTTAAAATGTATTTCCCAACGATCCTGTTTACTTAATATGTTTAATATTTATTGCAGATATCATTAAGAGAGATGCTCGCAGATCTTCAATCGTCTTAGTTGTTGATGGTTCATTCCTGGGATACATTGGCGTCATTGAAGAGGTAGTAATTTGACCGAGAAACAATCGATCCACAGATACTTCCAACATAGAGTTCAACTGTCGAAAAAAAAGGCTATACCTGGTCTATTCAAATTGATCCAATACTATCATGATCTGTGATCTTCTTTCAATCTGTATTAAAATTTCGTTATATTTCTGTGGCCTCAGTAATTGTTCCTGTAAAACGAGAATCCAACGCACCTGCATTAAAATATTTCGCATTATTGCTGTTCTTTGTTATACCCCTTAGTAGTAGGTTAGTAGGTTATTAGTGGTAGTCCAAGGTCACCGTCTCAATCACACTCCATGTTTCTCGAGCAAAACAAGCAACGAGAGACGCCATTTGGAAAGAAGTTCTTGCAATCTCCAAAGTAAATTTGTTAAGTTCCAGGCGACCAATATTATAATATTCATATGCAAGTTTTAGTATTACCAGGTGTTGGTTAGGAAGATAAGTACAACTAATACACTTGATCCTGCATCGACAGATTTCTTAAATGGAATTACGTTGGAAGGTTTATGCAGCAACCACAATCAGGAAAAAGCACGTCATACATTTTTAGTGGAAAAATTACAAGACAATATTTCGCGTACCAGAATTAAGGTCAATAGATCAAAGGGCAAGATCACAGTGACTACATTTTAACAGTAGCTTCATGGCCAGGTGGAAAGATAACTGCGGTCAATAGGTGAAAGGGGAAGGTGTCTGCTGTCCCCAAATCAAGAAATCATAGGAAATCATGTATATTATCAGTGGATACATTAGGTGCAGGCAATGTGTCGCGTACCAACAAGGAGGTCAACAGTTCAAAGGGCAAAGTGTAATAATTGTTTAACGATTGGTCGGATTTCTCTAAAATGTTGCCACGATAGTTATATGGATAACTGTTGCATTCAAATTAGAAAATCTATTGAAAGTCACAATTTCATGAGTGGATTGCATTACAGATAGGCGATGTATCACGTACCAAAATGAAACTGTGGCCCCAAATCAGGAAATTATCGAGAACCGTTTGTGCTATTAATCCACACAAGGGATATAGAATGTGATAAAGCTTCAGGTATACATCCAGTATGGAAAAAAACAATATTTCTGTCAAATTTTGTGAGATAGAAATAGAGATACCTGTTACTAGCTAGGAGTATCATTGTCCGTTTGAGGGCAGGACTATTTTGAGTGTGTTTGTGTAGTGACGGAAAAGTGACTTAAAACCAAAGAATGGGAAAAAGTACATTGTTTATCATTTTGGGGAACTTTTTGTACGTCAGCCTAAAACGACAAAAAATGCCAAAAAAACCTGTCAGGTCTGCACTCTAAACAGCCACACGTTCACATAAACAATATTGTGTTTATCCAATGACAAGCTGGACATAATGCAGAATCAAAGTTACTCCGAATAAACTTAGTAAACTCATGGTGACAGTCTCAATATTTCGACAAAATTTTGTCTTCGTCAGGATGTGTTCAAACAGCAGTTGCATACCAAAAAGAGAAAACGACTGACAAAGATTGAAATGGATCTATGCACAAAATAAAATGGCAATAGCTAACCAGAGAATATATGACACATTTTGCCTGGCAATAGTTTCCGCTAGGTGAAAATATGCAACATGAAATATTGAAAAAATGTAGGACATTCATGGTACCAAGATAGAAATATATATTTGAAATATTCAAATCGGAAAACGATTAATTTTTTTTTATATTACGCAATTGTCCTATTACATGACCAATATTTTTTGCTGGAAAACAAGAAACTGACAAATAGCTGTTAACATTATAAAGGCCTCATATTTGTTATTCAGAAAGGCATACGGAGCTGTGAATTTGAATTTTGCGATTAGCTGCACCAAAACTTACAAAGTTGACGAAACAATCAAATAATTTTCGACAGAATATTGTTAGCAAGCATCCATATATATCGCACAAAGTCTCAAATACCTATATTGTAAGTTGGGAGATGTTGCATTTGTTCAAAACCGAACTATTTGCATGATGCCCACACTGGTTTGGCCGTAGATGCATATTAATTCAAAGGAAATGGCATATGGTCTAAAGGTACTTTCCGTATGCAAATATTCCTTCAAGTTATACAAAGAAACAGTTACCAGACATTTGACAAAGAAACGTATCACTATGATCGACAATGTATTGTAGTAAACGAAAGAGAATGAATAGGAACATGCGGTTTTGTTTGATAACTATGCATTCAGTGGATAAAATAAATCATCTATTTATCACACGTTTGGAAACTGCGTTCATGGATTGAAGTGTCATTCTTCCTACAAGATGAATTTACCTTGTCTTCGGCTATTCAGTTATATACTGATGCAGCCTCATCGGAGGGACTTCGGGCTTTAACAACGGGAAATGGTTTGCCGAGAAGTGGTCAGCACAACCTTCAGGTGTTTCCATGGCATTATTGGAGTTATATCCAATCGTTATTGCCTGTTTACTGTGGGGCAAGTGCTGGATGACGCGATACATTGTGTTTATGTGTGATAACCAGGCGACAGTGCCCTGAGATGGAGTAATATTACACAGGTCAGTAGGCAGCTGTACTGTAGTCACACTGTAGAGAATTAAACATTTCCACCCAGGTTAAAAGGTTTTCATCCAAGTGAAATAACGTCTTCGAATCGGGAATTTTAAGCATGCACTTTCGAAAGGTACCATCGAAAACCACGGAAGCCATAATATTACAAAAGACAAAACAACTATCATCGTTATATAATTCTGCTCGACAACACTTAGCATAGCAAAGGTGTTTGATGAGATGTATTTTGTGACAATGAACAGAATTAGGCCTAATAAATTGAACACTGAATATAGACCACTAACATCCTAATTCATGGCCTGGAAAACCACCACTCCATCAACTTGCAAACTAATGTCCACAGAAACTGTATGACAAGGTAACCATTTTGGCTTCAGAATCATACCCCAAAACATCAGTAATTAGTAACTAGGCGGCAAATTCAGCTTAATCGAACAATTAGAAAAAGATAAATTGCCAAGATCGAATTCACATATAATATCTTGTGTGCAAATTCTCCAACTTGGGATAACCATATCTCAGGAGCTACCAGGAGATTTTCGCGGCATTTCATTCCATTTTCTTTCACTGTAAAGTGAATTGTTCTTGTCTATACGATACAAATTAGCGCATTTGGGATCATAGCATAATTCAAAGATTGGAATACCATCGGTTCGGACCGAA
>JAVTVY010055706.1:0-30454 GCA_036873755.1 Hanleya hanleyi | reverse complement strand
CTTTTCAAGCGACAAAAAAATTACGTAAATTCACTCGTTCGTTCCGCGAAAGAAGATAATAAGACAAAAACAGCAGAGAAAATTGAGATTGGTAGGGTTGGTTCTAAGGATTGGTGGAAGTTGAGCAAATCGTTTTTGAAGGACGGCAATGTCAACTTCAGCGAAATTCCACCGCTTGAGAGAAATGATGGTTCTTTTGCACATGGGAGTGCGGAAAAAGCTGAAATTTTAAATTCATTTTTTACAAGTATTGCTAGTATTGATGATTCGAATGTTCAATTGCCTCCTTTATCCATGTACACTGCTAATTCTTTAGACTCATTTATTATTACCCCTACTGATGTATTTGATATATTGTCTAACCTGAACACTACCAAAGCTATAGGACCAGATAAAATTAGCCCGAAATGCTTGTTCGAATCAAGAAATGTATTGTCACCAATACTTGCCCGTTTTTTAACCAATCGTTGAAAAGCTCTAAATTTCCGACCGATTGGAAACTTGCAAATGTTACACCGCTATATAAAAAAGGTGAGCGTCACACATCTAGCAATTATCGTCCAATATCACTTTTAAGCTGTCTTAGCAAAGTGATGGAAAGAGTCGTATTTAAATATATATATAATTACTTAAGGCATGATATAACTCCATGCCAATCCGGTTTCCTCCCTTCACAATCTACCGTTACTCAACTGCTAGATATTTATTTCGATTTGACCAAAGCATTTGATGAGCAGAAGGAAGTGCTTTTCTTATTTTTCGATATATCTAAAGCCTTCGACAGAGTTTGGCATAAAGGCCTCATTCACAAATTAAAACAATTTGGCATTTGCGGTAGTCTTTTGACCTGGTTTGAAAGTTACCTTACGAGCCGTTGTTAGCGTGTCGTCATTCAAGGCAAGGAATCTACAATTTTACACCTCCATGCGGGCGTACCACAAGGTTCAGTTCTTGGTCCCCTTTTATTTCTCTTATTTATAAACGACTTACCTGCTAACATCGTTAATAATATACGCCTTTTCGCAGATGACACGTGTTTATATATTATTTCCGATGACTTGTATTCACAGCTTGATTTTATCAATCGGGACTTGGGAAAAATTACCGAATGGGCAAAAACATGGCTGGTGGACTTCAACTCATCTAAAACTGTTTCACTCCTAGCATCACTGCGGCAGTTACCGTCCTCCATTGTATTATCTTTTCAAAATTCAATCCTTCTAGAATCAGCGAACCATAAGCACCTTGGTGTCATATTGAACAATAAGGCCAACTGGAATGACCATATTGAAGATCTTGTGTATAAAGCTCAGAAAAAACTGTCAATATTTAAGGGTTTAAAATATATACTAAATCGAAAATGTCTGGAAATCATGTACAAAAGTTTTCTAAGGCCGAGTTTGGAATATGCCGACGTCGTTTGGGACAATCTTACTCAAACATCTGCTATTGGACTTGAAAATATACAAAAAAACGCACTTCGAACTATAACCGGAATAACATGTAGTGCTAGTACCGAATCATTATATGAGGAAGCTGGATTTAAGCCTCTGTCAATGAGACGAAAGGAGCACAGACTGGAAATGTGTTATCGAGTTGTAAATGGGATGACACCAGTTTCTCTGTTCGACCATCTTCCTGTTATGGCAAATGAACGAAACCCCTATAATATTCGTAATGCAGATGTATTTACCCCATATAGGTGCCGAACTCAGTTATTTCAGAGATCCTTTTTCCCGACCACTCTTCGTGATTGGAATTTACTGCCCACCCCAATAACAAGCTCCCCAACATTAGCGATATTTAAAAGTAGATTGCAAAACATGACACGCATACCCCACCCTCCGCCTTGGTATTACGTTTGTTCTCGAAAAGAAAACATTATCTTATGTCGCCTGCGAAATGGTTGTAGCAATTTAAAAACTCACTTGTTCGATAACTTCCTGTCCAATTCCGCTCTATGCAATTGTAGAAATGCAGACGAAACCATTGAACATTTCTTTTTTCACTGTCCTTTATTCCGAGAGCAAAGAGTTTCACTTTTAAGTGACCTCGAAAATTTTTACCTGTTTTCGCGCGTGCCACCCGCTTTATTTCTGCTGCTAGGCGACCCCGAGCAAAATATCGAAACAAATACTAGTATACTCTGTGCATTAGGAAAATTTGTTGCTTCCTCTAAACGGTTTGCCTGATTTATTTGTGCTATCATCATCACTTCAAATCCTATTTCTTTTGCGGCCAGCCAGACTTGATGACTTGCGCAGAGCACGCAGATGTTTTTCTCAACCATAGTTTCTGGACATTAATTAATTTCAATCTTTTTGATAAATTTTCTATTTTGATATTCACGTTAAACGCCATTACCTTATTTATATGTAAATAATCTGCTTTATTGCAATCTTTATTTGTACGAATATACTGTGTACTGGGGAGACGTCCTGATAAGCATATGCTTATTTCGCTCCCTGTTGCCTTTGAGCAAATAAAGTTACTTAAACCAAAGGTGGTGCGCATGTTTCAGGGAAGGACAAATCATTAATGAATAAGTTGAAAATTGTTGGGCTAAGGTTATCCCCTTGTTTAACACCTATGGTCGAGGGGAAGAGGTCTGTTCTATTCTGGCCGATTTTTACACTACTGAGAGTTCTCGTATAAATGGATTTTATGACTTTGTCACTACAATGACAGTCTCCAAGCAGAGGTGTAAATGGTGTATTTTATTAAAGTGCCTATATGTGGTTCTGAAACGGAGAATATAACAAAGACACAACGTGCCTTGCATTGTTGATGCGCATTTGAAACAGCAAGCAAATTTGATGGCAATGGCACCATGTTGTTTTATCCACGATTAATTCGGATATACCGGTACATATGAAGTATCTTCATGGCTTATCGAACTGTGTCATTGTCTGCTAGCGCGAGCTAGTGTGATTAAGGTGTGAACTCAACAGGACGTTTTTACAGTCAATGTATGGTAGGAAAAAAAACCTACGTTTTATCAGTGGTTTTACTGTGTGGATATATGGATATGTGAGCCATTATTTGTAATGGAATATGTATGTAAACCTATAGTTTGGCAATTTTGTGTGATATTTCGAAAGTAATAATTATGAAATAAAACTTTATTATTGTAAGAAACTCTTGTTTTCTACTAACAAAGATAAACTTTTAGGGAACATTTCAAAGAAACACAAATTGTGTCAGAAAAGTGTATTCATAGTACATACATGTGACAATAAATTGCTGGGTATTGTGAACCTGAATTACCACGGTTCGTCTGATGTTTGATTTACTATTATGCTTTGTTACCACGGATTCGAACAATGAAGTTTCACGGTTCACCATTGAACATCATAGTTGACCACGGTTCGTTGTATGGTAAACCATGGTAAAATTGACCATACATTTTATTACCATATTTATTACCATATGGATTCACCCATTATCATGGATTTTCATTGCCATATTTATTACCATATGGATTCACCATACATTATCATGGATTTTCATGGTTCAGCCTGGAATACCGTGGTTCACCACGGTTCGTTGTATGGTAAACCATGGTAAACTTTACCATACAATCTTTTACCTCGGATTTACCATACATTACCATGGATGTTTATGGTTCAGCCTGGAATACCGTGGTTCACCACGGTTCATTGTATGGTAAACCACGGTAAACTTTACCATACAATCTTTTACCTCGGATTTACCATACATTACCATGGATGTTCATGGTTCAGCCTGGAATACCGTGGTTCACCACGGTTCGTTGTATGGTAAACCACGGTAAACTTTACCATACAATCTTTTACCTCGGATTTACCATACATTACCATACAGAACCGTGGTTTACCAAGCATTACCATACTTTACCCTATGGTAATGTATGGTAAACCACGGTTTTTTTTTATAAGGGGGAATCAAATTTAGATTTGACATGAGGTGGTGCTACCTGTAAGCACAAGTGGGCGAAACGCAATCCCAAGCGACATCATATGTCATGATATATTCATACCAGATTTAAGAAGAATCTGACGAGCGGTTCTCAAGTTATTACCCGGAAACAAATCTGGTATTTCGCCACCAAGTGGCACCACCTGTAAGTAAAAGTGAGCGAAACGCAATCCCACCTACATCTCCTGGCATGATACATGCATGCTAAATTTGAGGAGATTCCGAATAGCTGAAAACAAATATTGATTTTAACACCAGGTGGCGCCACCTATAGGCGCAAGTGGGCGAAATGCAATCTCAAGCGACATCTTAGGTTATGGTATTACCTGGAGACAAATTTGGGATTTGGCTACCAGGTGGCGCCACCTGTAAGTGCAAGTGAGTGAAAGGCAATCCCATGCAACATCTCCTGGTATGGTACATGCATGCTAAATTTGAGAAGAATCCGATGAACATGCAGTTCTCAAGTTATTGGTCAAAAACAAATTTCAGATTTTGTCATCAGGTGGCGTCACTTCCTGAGCAGAAGTGGATAATGCAATCCCAAGCAACATCTCATGGCAAGGTACAATGTATATGCATGCCTAATTTGGGAAGAATTTGATGAGCATTTCTCAAGTTATTGCCCGGAAACCAAATTTCGAGCAACATTCAAAGTTATTGCTTGCAGCACAAAAGAACGGAAAGAACCCTAGCGGCGCCACCTACAGGCAGATCTTTCTGAAACGCAATACCAATCAACATCTTGTCACAAGGAATGCATATGCCAAATATTGAAGAAACTAGATACAGTCGATCAAATACGATTGGAGCCATGCCTTTTGCATCTTTAGTAAAGGAAACATTCATTATTTGTGAAGAAAGTAAAAACGTAAAACTTAGGAAAAACATCATTAACATGGCCCCATAAGATGCCTTGAGGGTAGGTACCCACATACCAAATTTAAAAGAATCCATTATGGTCCAACAGTTACTGTCCAGAAATGCAATTTTACCTTGGCCCTCAGGTAGCGACATGTGTAGGCAGATAGGCATAAAAAATAATCCCAACCGAGATCTTGAGGCAAGATCCCTTGACATTGGAAATAGAAAATGTTAACTTGGCCTACAGGTGGCGCCACCTATGAGTAGATCGACAAGAAAAACAATACCAAGTGAAACCTTCAGGTAAGGTACATTGGAAAGAATTCATTCAAGTATTGAAAAGTTATTGTCCGGAAACATAATTTTAAATTTGCCCCCAGGTGACACCACCTATATGTGGATCGGCATGAAAAACAATGCCAAATGAGAAATTGAGGCGAGGTACCTACACACCAAATTTGGAATGAATCGGTTCAGGTTTTCAAAAGTTATTGTATGGAAACACTTAACTTAGCTTTCAGGTGGTCCCCCTATCAACATGAAAAACATTCTCAAGCCAGATATTAGGCAAGGTACCACCACACCAAATTTGGAAAGAATCCTTAAGGTTTTCATAAGTTATTGTCTGGAGATGCAATTTTAAATTGGCCCGAGGTGGCGCCACCCAGAAGCGGATTGGCACGAAAAACAATTCCAGGCAAGATCTATATACAAGAGATATATTTACCAAATACGAAAATCGACCATGGAGGTCCATGTCTCCCGCTAGCAGCACCAGTTTTGGCGCTGCTGCTGCGGGGGCCATTGCCCTCTATGGTCGATTTTTTTGGTCGATGATATCTCATATCATTGATGAAGAGTATGATTTGAAAATGGAGATATCGCTGATGAGTGATGCACCCCACAGCGTTGGGGTAGCGGTTGCATTTAAATATTTTTAAGGTGTTGACAGTCAAATTATACACTATAAGTAGTACTGCTGGTGCGGGGAACACTACATTTTTGTGTTTAGTAAGACCAGTCCAATAAAAGAGCAATGTGAGTGATTATGGTAGTCAGATTGGGTTATGCAGTTGGATGACAATAATCATAAGGAATCATGAAGGTCAGGAAAAAAACAACGATAAAATCGCGTAGCGAGAAGCGAGCACTGAGCGCGGTGGAAGACGTACGCTTGGGAAGATGTGACATATGACATGTATCAATATTGTGATGTGGCATATATATATATGTACTGAGATAAGGTGGGTACATATGTACATGTTACATATGTAATTTATTGTTACGCAGATGTCTACACAGTTGTATATTGTAGGGTGGCAGGATATAGCTGATAGCAGGATATAGCTGATAATAATGTAACTAATTTATACATGTAGGATAGGAACATGGCGAGTAGTTGTTGGGTCTAAATTAATTATATACTTGCCTGTTGACACTGCATGGTAACATTACTGATGTTGGCAGAGTACTGAGGTGTAGATGAGGTAGTGGTCTGTGTAAGGTACAGGTAATGGGTCAGGTATAATAACTCCCCAAGTTTGCAGTGGATCAGTTGAATCGTACTCCAGCTATTGTCCGGACAAGATCAAACTGCTTAAAATCCAATGAAATCCAGTATGGCTGGTGATGGCCATATTGGATTAAGCACGTCCTTGACAAACAATCCTAATCCTCCTCTCAACAATGTCAAGGCACTCCCCAGGTATGAAGTAGACCGGTTGAATCGTTCTCGAGTTATTGTTTGGACAAGATCCAACTGCTTATAATCCAATATGGCTGACGGCGGCCATATTAGATTACGCACATTGCTGGAAAACAATCCCAACCGTCCTCTCGTCAATGTCAGGACACACCCAAGTTTGAAGTTGATCGGTTAAATCGTTCACGAGTTATTGTCCGGACAAGAAAATCTTACGGACTTACGGAATTACGGACACCGGTGTTTCTAAGTCCCTCCCCCCCCCCGCCCTACTAAGTAGCGGGGGACAAAAACATGGGGCTGTGCCTGATAAATTGAAACCTTTTGGGGTTGCAATTATCCCGATATTGCAGACAACACACAAATTTCAGCTTCTGCCAAGATATATTGGAGATATATGTGCTCAAACACAATATATGAGGGTTGGGCGGGGGCTAGTTTGGGAGATAGAGGGTGCGGTTCGGCGCCCTGGGGATGGGGACATGCTCTTCTTGAAGGTAGTGGAAGGTGTGCTGACATGAAAACCATAGAAAGCTCCCTGTACATGAAACAACCACACTGACAACTGCAGTCCGAAAAACCACAAGGTGGAATTCAATTCAATTCAGGAAATTGATCATATGCACAGTGTACACCCAACCTTTAGGAACTCAGTTGTAATTAATATAGTAAGTTACACGTGTGGACACAAATGGTTCCTGCAGAAGCTTTAGGGTAAATCTTGTCCTTCATTTAAGATGACACGAAATTCAAAAACCAGGGGTTCAGTACTGCGGGGATTTCCCCGCCAGTTATTTCATATTATACTTCTGAAATATAATATGGTTCATGCAAAAGCTTTAGGGTAAATCATATGATGTGGAATAGAATTATTTCATAGCAAAGTTGAAGGAAATGGCCTTCATTTAAGGCGACACAAAATTCAAAACTAACCCGGGTTCGGTACTGCGGGGATTCCCCCGCCAGTTATTTCATATTATACTTCTGAAAAAAAATATGGTTCCTGCAAAAGCTTTAGTGTAAATCATATGATGTGGAATGGAAGGACTGGACAGCAAATTTAAGAAAATGGTGTCCTTCATTTAAAGCGACATGAAATTCAAAACTAACAGCGAGAAGCGGAAAATAGAAGAACGCATTTAGGGATGCCTAATTATTAGACAAAGCATTTGGGAATTATTGCTTGTGAAGAATTTGAATGGAAACCACGGACATCAACAGAAGATTGGAACAAGACCCAGTGGATCTTGCTGAAACGCAATACCAACTCATGTCTGGTCACAAGGAGTGTATATGCTAAATTTCGAAGGAATCCGACAAATCTTTTGGAAGTTATCGCCTGTGAAGGATTTGAACAGACATCCACAGACACAAAGAGAGCAAGACCTATTTTAACTGGAACGGACATGAAGAAGCGAAACTCAGTGGCGCCACCTTCAGGCAAATGTTACTGAAATCCAGTACGCAACCGCGTCTTCTCATAAGGAATGCGTATGCCAAATTTCGAAAGAATCCAAGAAAGCGTTTGGAAGTTATCGCTTGTACCTGACATCCACGGACACAAAGAAGCAAGATTCATTTTGACCCAGTGGCGCCACCTTCAGGCAGATGTTGCTGAAATGCAATACCGACTGGCGTCTTGTCGCAGGGAATGCGTATGCCGAATTTCGGAAGAATCCAACAAAGGGTGAGGAAGTAATCATTCGAACAGACATGCACGGACATGCACGGACACATAGAAGCAAGAACCATTTTAAAGTCCCCGGCCGCGTTGCGGCGGGGGACAAAAATGTACCCATTGTTCATCAGGGGCGTCGTTAGGGGGGGGGTCGTCCGGTGCGAACGACCCCCCCTTGGCCGCGCCAAAAAAAAAACAGAAGAAAAAGCAAAACAAAAAACAAAAACAGAGAAAACAAACAAAAATAAAAAAAGCATAAAAACATAAAATAAAAAAAACATAAAAATTACAGATAGAGTGCCAAGACGTGTAGTGGTGTGTAAAAGACCCGTTTTGTTTGTGTCAAACCAGGAAGTCAAATGGAGTCCAGCATATTCTTCAATATCGATGCGGATTTATGCGAAACAAATGTGAAAATAGAACCATAAATCTATATACATTGTGTTCAGATTTGTTTCCGAGAAAACGGGGAAAACACATCTCCGGCAGCCGGAGACCCTGGAGCTTCCGCGGCCTAGGCGGCCCCTGGACCCTCGCCTGTCCGGCTGTGACGATCGCTCACTTTAGCTTTATGTAAAAGAATCGCTATCATATTGGTTCTAATGTTCCATCATGTAAAGGTCATCGGTTTTTTATGTGTTCTTTTTATGTGATAAATATAACAGTCAAATGGATTCAGGCATGAAGTATGCTTTTTTCAGTATCGATAAGTGCTTATAAATGCGAAACATACGTGAAAATAGAACCATAAATCGGCATACATTACGTTCGAATTTATTTCTGGGAAAACTCGCGTCTCTGGAGATCTGGAACTTCGGAGCTTCCGGGGCCTAAACGGCTCGTGGACCCTCGCCTGTTGGGCTGTGAGGATTTCCTTGTTTTATTTTTGTGTGAATGAATCGTATCTGTAGGCATATTGATTTCCCTCCCAAGAACTAAAAGTCATCATTTTGTATTTAAATATAACTAGAACGTCAAATGGATGAAGGCATGAGGTGCGATGCTTTCAATATCGATGCATGCTTATAATTGCGAAAAAAAAATCGTGAAAATAGAATCATAAATGTGCATGCAGTATGATCAGTTTTATTTCCGGAAAAACGTTCAGAACGCATCTCCGGCTATCTAGGACCCTGGAGCTTCCGGGGCCTAGGCGGCCCCTGGACCCCCGCATGTTGGGCTGTGATAGTGGTCCCCAACTTTCAACTACGTTCCGATGCCACTGGGTTAGCCTACGAGGTATATAGGCCCAAAGCGTTATTATTGTGTTTTCAAGATGACAAGAGAATAAAATATAATACTGATATTTGACAAATGACGTGTTAGTTTACTTATTGGAAATCGCTCAGAATATAACCCTAAATCTGCATACATTATGTTCGGATTTAATTCCGGGAAAACGCTTAGAACGCATCTCCGGCGATCTAGGACCCCGGAGCTTCCGGGGCCTAGGCGGCCCCTGGACCCTCGCCTAAAGTGCTATGATAATCGACCCCCCTTTGAAAAATCCTAGCGACGCCCATGTTCATGACACTACTTTTCGAGTCTTTCTGAATAATCTTAATCCATCGAATTATATCTTTTCCGAAATTAAAAGATATGAGAGTTTTTTCTGTGCAGTTCCACGAAACGTTGTCAAAGGCTTTCTTAAAGTCGATTAAGAAAAGCAGTCCTGGAATACTCTTTTTCTTCGGTGTCGAATAAAAGTCGAATAAAAGTCTCGTAATTTCTCCAATAAACCTGCCCTTCATAAAACCTTTCTGTGTTTCTATGTTTGCCCTTCTTGGGTAGACAAGATATGTAACTCTGTTGCTGTAGATGTGAAAATGTTCCTGTCTCGAAAGTGTGTACTGGTCGAGCGTAGAAGAAAAATCTCAATTTCCTCCCAGAAGAACAGATACAATAGCCATCTGATCCTGGAGATTTATAGCTTCTCATTTGTTTAACTGCATTGTTTGATTCATTTAATGAGAGTGGACCTTCGCAGGAGTTTATAGAAAAAGGTCGTCACTTGTTCCAGTTAGGTGTTCTCTCTCTGAGTAGTGTTTACTGTAAAAAGCTTTTATTTCGTTTGGAATTTCATTTTGGTCTTGAATAGCTTGGGTTTCCGTTTCTAGTTCTGTTATGGTCTTTGCTACGTAGTTTTTCTCCTGCAGGGAGCAAAACTATGTAGAGGTTTTTTTTCACCATTTTTGACCCAGTTAGTTTTCGATCTAGAGGCCCATTTCCACACCACGCGTCGCGACAACCACAACTGCAAACAATAACTATATGCAGTTTGGCGCATTTCCAAAGCACACTTCCACCGTTTCAGCCATTCAACGGGAGGGATTACCCCTTAACGTAGCCAGGCTAACGATTTTTATCCCCTCTGATTGGTCAATAGTTCAGCGACAACGCGTTGAAATAGCCCTGGTTCTAATTTTGTCGCGTGTCAGAAATGCGGTTCTCGTGTCGCCACGACTGACGCGTGCTGTGAGTACTGCACCATTGAATAACATGACGGCTTTTTGTCGGATGTGGTTGTCCCTGTGAGAACGCGTGCTGTGGAATTGAGGATTGATCCTTCAACTTTCCACTTCCTAGCGTCTTCCATGTCACATTTTGCCCTCTCTAGTTTATCCGTAATTTCGTTTTGGTTTTCGGCCGTAGATTCACATAAGTCTTTTTCTAAATTTAATATTCAAACTGAGAATACAGAGCCAGTGTATGCAAGAATGGGGAGCAATGGTCGTTGGAAGTCCATACCCCATGGCTATATACACTCTCCCCGACCCCATGGCTATATGGTACACTCTCGCCGACCCCATGGTTATATAGTACATTCTCCCCGAACCCATAGCTATATGGTACATTCTCCCCGACCCAATGACTATTAATAATAATAATAATAATAATAATTCTTTATTTCAGACTCAGATGTTATGGTTTTTACACTCTCGCCGACCCCATGGCACACTCTCCCCGACCCCATGGATATATGGTACAATCTCCCCGACCCATGGCTATATGGTATACTCTCCCCGACCCCATGGATATATGGTATACTCTCCCCGACCCCATGGATATATGGTACAATCTCCCCGACCCCATGGCTATATGGTATACTCTCCCCGACCCCATGGATATATGGTACAATCTCCCCGACCCATGGCTATATGGTATACTCTCCCCGACCCCATGGCTATATGGTATACTCTCCCCGACCCCATGGATATATGGTACAATCTCCCCGACCCATGGCTATATGGTATACTCTCCCCGACCCCATGGTTATAGGCTGCACTCTGATTTACCGGGTTCCGCTGCATATTAAAAATGGGGTCCCTTCTTCGGCCACCAAAAATCGTTAATTGTTAACTCAAACCTGTTATCTTCTCAACGATGATACTGGTACTATGACTTTAAAGCGCATTACATTTTGGTTTAGATAGTATTCATCCATTCAATGAAAGGGGGCGCCTTAAGACTATCTTATCATGACCCCTCCCTCATACAGTTAGAACGTGAGTCAATGTGCATAATCAATACCACAGAATAACAGCAGCAAATATGAAATTACAACACATATAAGGGAAGCGGGAAGAGGTGCCGACATACTGGCAGAGCCACATGACTTCACAGTATAGTCTTCCGGTTAACCTATTCTAAAGCACATACCAAGAATCTAACGATTCGTGATATGTGTTGTATCTCAGGTACGCTTTTATCGTACCTGATCATGTGGCAACTTGGATGATATGACCACACGGTCCCAAGCACCGGCATAAGCGGTATTAGATACAAATCTAGAGAGCTATGATGGAAATGCTCTGACAACTCGTATATTGGTAACTGGTGAGCTGGTTTGCTGTGACAACTCGTACACTGGGGATTGGTGAGCTGTATCGTCGTCAGATGAAAATGACGCCATTTAACACAAAAGACTAGTCTGTAAGGCCCGATGTCGACCCAGCATCAACTTCCAACAAATGCCAACATATATCAAAGACCAAAAGTTCTGTATAGGGGGCGGGCCTCGGGGACGAAACGTCCACCAGCAGAATCTCGCCTTAGGCACAGGTCTAAAAGAATTTGGTCGCTTTGCAGAGTGATTAAACTTTCTATTCGGATCAAAGACCGATTATTTCCAAATTTTTGTGTGAATTACGAAATATATAAAAATGGATTAGTCTCTGTGATATAGTTTCCGATGAATAGTTGAATATTGATATAAGTATTTACGTCTTTATCGTAATCACTGGATAATAGTCGTTTTGTAATGATAATTTCTTGGGTGTAGTGGATAGATTAGTAGCCAGGCTATTGAGCAAAACAGTTCTTTGGATGTGGAATAATGGAGAGTTGAAGATAAAATGGTTGACAGTTTCGTCAGTATTGCCACAATTACATTGCGCAGTGTCTCAAAGGAAGTTATTGAAAATGTTATCGTTTGAGATTGCTACACCCATTCCGCAAACGACATAATAAAATATTCTCTTTCCGGGAGCATACATAATACCATAGCGGTGGAATGACAGGTTGAGATAGTGTCTTCAAATTCCGTTTGAAGACCGAAAGATTAGGGACCTTGTTAATCCAATCACGAACCGTGGCTGAAAAAAGGGACATCGAAATAGCTCGGTGCGACACTTGTAAGGTGTAAATTGATTTTGATTACGAGCGATTAAATTCAATTCAATATTTTATTAACGTCTCTTGCCCTGATATGGGCAGGGGCCATTCCGCATTGAGGTATGGGAGACCTATCTAATTAAAAAGTACAGAAACATATAAGACTAGACAATGAAACAGTTATTCAGACTAGACAATGAATGTTTCAATCGAGCTTGTGGTCTGTTTTGAAACAAAGGCTAGCGTTATTGCTTTAGATGAAATAAGCCGGACAAAAATAAGTAAAAAGGCCTTAATATGTATCTTCTCTCTACAATGGGGCCTAGCCTTAAGTGTGCATTTTTTTTCACCACCCCTTCAATGTTGTGTTTAATTGTTGCAAGTATGTGGTGAGATTCTGCTGCTGGTCGTTTTGCCCACAAGGTTCTCCCTCTGTACATATCATTGTGATTGTAGTTTTGTGACTTGTATAAGCGATGGAGAATGAAGCGCTTGATGGAGTCGGGCTTGACATGTATTTGTTCGGAATACGAACTTGCATTCAATAAATACTCCCTCGTTTGGGCCGTTTTATATATATATCTTTTTTCGGTCGCACAGTTCATCATTTTCTAACAGATGACTTTATAGGCCTATTACATCATTGCTCTGATTTATTTGTATCTAGTACCATTCAAGTCGATGCTAGGGGCCGTGTGTTCATGTCATTCAATATGCCCAAATGAACATCTACACTAAAGGCCTGACTGGGATACAAATCGTCGCAGTGATCACTTTTGGTTCCTGCGATGTGTTTAGAAAAATGCAGTCAGTATGTTTGTCTGTGGCGTCATATGACTTCGGGTCAGTACACTGGCATCGTTTTCCACCAGTCTTTTAGTGTTGAATTTAATTCAAATGTTAGCCGGTTCAGCTTGATCATGATGTAAAAATGGGGTCCCCTCTTCGTTCACCAATAAAGCAAACCTGTTATATCTATCAAAGATAATGTTTGTAGCATTAATTTAAGTCACAAAAAATTGAAACGTTAAGAAATCTTTACAGGAGATGCCTTTTTTCTCGCGTAAATTGCAGAAAAATGAAACGCACAATAAACATTTTACGTTTTTCCGCTAAATTTTATCTTGATCCTTCTTAATACAATCTGAGAGAGATCATCCAGGAAGTTTGTATACCATACACCTCGGAATGTCAGATAACGTATGGTTTGTATAGTAGTTTGCACTTCCTCCTTCTTGTGTAACTCAAATAAGAAAAGACAAGTGGGTGATATACATCATATACATAACTCGAATCAAACGAATCATTTTTTTGATTAAGCTCGGGATTTCAATGTAACGTTAGGTTGGATTTTGTTAAGTGGCTGTATGTCACGAGAAGTATTTTTGATCCAATAAATCACCCGTCTATCAACTGCAACTGGCTGAGTAGTAGTTTTGAGTAGATAGTTTGATTGCTTCCGTCCTTGAGTACTCCTACCAAGCCCCAACACTGTATACTTCCACAAGAGCGATAATTAACACCAGAAAATAAACTATAACTTACTTCATCAAGAAAATATCTTCTTTGGCTTTTATATATACTGCCCTTTTTTAGCATAGAGAATTTGGAACATTAGCAGAAAAAGTATTGGAAGCGGCGGGCACTGGTGAGTGAAAACCACCTGTTTTTAGAAGTAATCTCTGTTCAGAAATGCATTTTCTTTACGTTCACTCACAGTTGAAAATGTGCTCTGTTTTACATAAATTCAGTTGAATTAAGGGTCAGGTGTCCAGAATCATCAGAAATCGCTGTCATAGTTTTGTCAAGAAAACGTTCGGGGCCTCTTGTGAGATGTTGTGTTTTCCGGACTCAACCATGTGACATATATGTTGACTTTATTTCGTATTTTGTCGGTTCACAAAAAAAAAGAAGAAGTTTATTTGCAATTTTGAAAGCTGTTGCTTTTTTCTGTGGGAAAAGTCCTAAAATATCAATATTTTCTCGCGAGATCCCATCAGCAGAATATTCTTAGATGGTGATACAGTACTGGGGCTAAAGCTGATAGCTAAGCAAAATCAAGTTTCGCTATATAGCTGAAATATTGCTGAACGCGACGTTAAATCTTAATTCTCTCTCTGTCTCTCTCTCCTCTCTCTCTCTCTCTCTCTCTCTCTTTCTCAATCATGTCACCTGACTCAAACTACGCCGGAGAGATCGGTTATCGACCAGTTCTAGTGAAAACAAACAGTACAAATGTTTGTTAATTTATCGTACAAAGACCATATTAACGACTTGGATCCCGCTGTCCAGACTTCCAATCACTCACTTGAGTTTGTCTTGTTATTGTGAGAACTATCTTTTAGGTCAATATACGTATTTCTAAAAATTTCTCAGGATTACAAAACATGTGAATACATTGGGCGTGAGATCGATAGATCTGAAGTTGTCTAAATTTAAATGCATGTATATGCATAAAATGCGCCAACATTTGCAAACGTTTATTATTCGAGAAATTAAACCAATTTCCTCCAATTGATAACTTTACCGAGCGGAACAAAATAAGGTATCTTACTGATTTCAATTTTTATCTGTGGAATTTAATACGTTTTCAATTGAACATAAATAGAGACTTTCTTTGTTCAAAATATCCCAGCCAATTTTCTCTCTCATTGGCGATGCATAGAAGCACACGTGTTATTTGAGTGTTAATTTCATGTTTCTGACCCTTAAGGACAAAACACCCACGGACAAAATACTCACGGACAAAACCCCCGCGGACAAAACACCCACGGACAAAACACCGACGGACAAAACTACAAATCCGACCATATTGATTGGTGTACACCTAAACAATTATTAATAAACAATTATTATCAACCAATACAAGCAAGAAGACTACATAAACATTTCCGTGTCGTGCTCGACTGATTTGCTTTCGGTGTAAGTTATCAATCTCACTCGACGAACTTTGATCTGCTTTTTAAATGTGTTACTTTGTCTTAGTGATATAGTAGATATTGTTTTGTACCCTGGGGGTTTTCTCCTACACTAATAATTAACAAATAAGGACTGAGGAAGTGGCTTCACATTTCCCAGATAAACACCAGTTGCTATTTTAGTAGACTTGAGGCCTGCGGCGGACGAGTTATCTCGGAAATTTGAAACCAAATTCCGAGGTCTTTATTTCGATTCGGACATGCACAATCGAATATTTATTAGACATTCTTTAATTTCTATCAATGTGTTGGTGTATGCCTTACTCGTCGATCAAAACAATTTTTGAATTAGGCGTCACTTCCCAGCTGGTCAATGCGAACATTGTTGCAAACTGCGGGAAAGTATAAATTACGCGCCAGCCGATAACTTTATTTCACAGAACCCAGCTGTGCAGATGTTCGCCGGTATTTATCGGGAATTCTATAACACTTGTGTCAATAACATCGAGCTAATCGTGCATTTATTACACGTTTTAGTACGGTTATGTGAAATGTACATGTGTCAAGAGCAGGTGTTCTTTAGGAGATTCCATTTCCATACGTGTGCCATATTATTTCAACCTTTCACTATAATCTTTGTAAAAATCAATTTGAGTAGTGCTATAGAATAGATATAATGTTTTCATAGGCGTGCTCAATGGTTATTTTACGCACAGCTAATTTGGGAAAGTTTATAAATTTTAGGGCGCGGGCTTTGCCCTTTTCCTGAAATATAAACTTTTCCAAACTAACTGTGCGCAAAATAACCATTGAGCACGCATATGAAAACATTATTTCTTAATTAAATACCGCTTTTGGTGCAATGCTATAACATTGAGACGAACTGGAGGTATGTACGAATGGACCGTAATACACTTTCTTGAAGTTCTCTACCTCGAGCCACCCTCATAGATCTCATAGCTATCCTGACTAGGTTTCAAGACCTCTAGACTAAAAACAATTTCCCGGTGCCATTGAGCGGTAGATGTTGTTGTTGTTTTGCGGGGGGGGGGGGTGTTTAGATTTCAGATTTTCCCACGACCTTTCGGTCGTTCAATTGCGGCATGAAGACTCACACGGGTAAAAATGTGTAAACTGTATATTGTATCTCTTTCCCTGGTCCCACAGATATTCTGACGAGTTTTCACGACCTTCCGATCAAAACAAATCCCAGCCCCAACTGGGCGTAAGATGCCCATTTGATTTTTTTTTTTTATTTTAGGTTACCCTCACTGACCCCAAGACTGTCCCGACGTTTCATGGCATTTCTTTCGAAACTATAGCTGCATGGGGCCCACAAAATAGCAAACAAAGTTTGTGAATTGTAGTAAGATATACTACTTTATCAAAATAGCTGGGCCAAGAAACGGTCTTGTAATAAAGATAGCATCAGATGTACAAATGTACAGAGTTACTTAATTCTTGGTCAGCTTGTGTAGAATACTTTATTACATGTGTTGTTTAGGCACTCCAGTTGTCTGTAAATATCCCATCAAATGTAAACATTATAAACTGTTATGAATTGTATTAATAAGGATGGGGTTTATGGTATAAACTAATGGCCGCTTCCAATCCAGTTACTGCACGAGATTGAAGAGGGGCCGCTATTGAATGAATCATATTTCACAATTCTAACACTATTCACAAATACTAAGCGGTTACATATTAAATGAGAACTATAAGAACACATAATCTGAGTACAGCATAAACCAGTCACGACAGCATTTTAAGACTAAGACTTGGAGCGTTTAGAACATCACCTAAAGAAAGCTTAAATGTCGAAGCAGACGAATGTCCTTTGGAACTTTGAAGAATTAACTAGCACTGTATAACATATCAAAACATTGCGATCTGCTCGTTCAAATCCTGCATATAACTTTTTTCAACCCTCAAGACATAGATTTGTATTTAAAGACACTCTCCATTATTCCGCCTCTTGGAATTGATATAAAACCACACATTGTAGCAACAAGCTCTTCCTAGTTAACCAACCTTGCTATGAGTTGGCTCACTGTGTATAATATGACGGTCAACAATATGTCAGAACTGAAAATCATATAACCATGTTCATGATTATGATGGATTACCACAGTTTCTTGAAAACTATCCTTTTTCGTTAATTATTTTTCGCACACTGTCATAATTTCTCCACTCGTAACACTTCCATCCAACAAAGTAAATTACATACCAATCAATTTATATATACAAGTACATTTAAATTAAATCTGAGATAAGTAAGATGTATTGCGACTGGCGAAGTGGGTCTGCATTTAGGTGCCACCTCACCTATCCGAGGACGTCGCCAATATTATGCGAGGAATCGGCATCCTCTAGAGAGAATAGCATTAGCAGGATATATAGACCTCACAGACAGCCGTTAGCCATCCATAAACATAAATAGAAACTTAGGTATATTCAATCAACAAACAAAAGCAAACTTTCACTGTCAGCTATAATGACGTGTCAGTGACGTCATGATGATGAAAATATATTTCCTTCGATTTTCGTTTCCTCTTTAGAAGTTTTTCATCTCGGAATAACTTTGATCAGATCATTGTCTCAACTGAATATCAATATTGTTGAGGTCCAGGAATTAGTTACGCCCATACTATTCAGCTTGTATCACTGACGTCCCTACTCTCCTTGTTCCCCCCGCTGATTCACATCGCCAAGTTCGCGCCTCTTGACCGTAAGGGGGCGCTTTATCTGGTTACCCAATCGTCGTGCCATAATAGCTCGGAGATAACCAGATTCCTCATACTAACCACGATTGGCTAACTACCTCACGTGATCGAAATTACGTCATGATAGTGAGATCACCAGTCTCACGTAATGTCGAAGCCATGTCAATATTTTGACAGCGACACGCCCTCTTACCGCATCATTCAAAGGAACTTGTCTCCGTCTTTATTACATGTAACAGTCAACATTCAATTCAAAATCTGAAACAATTGAACGGTGTTTTTACGTTACCATTTTAGGCAGCTTGATCTCCTTATATATATACTCATGACGATAAAGCGTGGTCTTATCAGTGGGATTTTAACAACATTTACATGGATTTATTTGTCAATTATTTGAAGGTGTCAGTAAACAAATGTTTGCAATCAGTTGACGAACCCTACTAAACAATGGAGGCAGTTATCCGAAACTCTGTTAACTCTTAACTCAGAAATTAACGTAATTAGAGCTGTTTTGCCTTCAGTTTATTGTTAGTTTTGCCGTTAACGACATATGAACGTTTGAAAAGGGAGACAAATCATATTGCTTTAATTCACAGTTGATTGTGAACAAATAGTTCACTAGTTTCACTAATTTTTCCACACAGTTATCACTCATTAGATGTCATATACGCTGGGTAATTTATTACTGTTACCAAGAGACTAATTTTGGCAGCCTAGCGCCGTCAATTCATGGAAACATTTAATGGTGACTGACCGAAAGACCTCTCACCCACTGAGAGAAAATGTGTCGGATGACCGGATGTTGGTTGCCGTGATAAACAAAGCGGATCAAATCTCTTCCGTAAGAATGATATTCATTGGTCAATGGTGGTTGGCCTGTGAAGAGCGCCCCCTTGCGGTCAAAAGGCGCGAAATATGCGATGTGAATCAGCGGGGGAACAAGGAGAGTAGGGACGTCAGTGATACAAGCTGTTTATCAGCGTAGGAATTAGTCTACTGGGTGAACTCTGGTTTGAGAAATTTTGTCGGAATTGGACACACTGCTGAAGAACAGTCTTTCACTGACCGCTTTGATGACGTCACAATGCTTTCTTATGATATGTTGTTTTGGTACGTATATTAGCATAGGCCTACTGTGGTGACATTTATTTAACAAATATGCCTTGTTCTCGAGAGATAGTGCAACTAATGGGCCAAAACTTGCAGGCTTTGATGTGATCTGGTTCAATTCAGATAAGTACCGTATGTGATTTGGGCGTCTACAAATGGCCTTCTTCGCTTGGCGCTCAACAGGAAGTGGATAGATCGAGGACTGGTTGGTTGGGGGTCAGGATAAATGTGACTGGGTCGTCGTGATATGACTGCAAAATTTAGAAAATATTAGAATAAAGTTCTGAGAATTGTAAATTTCAGATAACCTATATGTCCACCGCTTTGAATTTAACAATCATGTTGTGCCCATGCAAGTTTCCATTGCCATATATGGTCGCCGTAATAATTTCCAAATGGGCCTGGAGCTATAAGCTATAGATTAAATTAGCTAAATCGCGACAATTATGTCCTTTGGATTCCCGCAAGGCATTGAAGGTAAAACTGAAGTATTGATGTGTCCCATTACGTCTCAGGTTAAACAGGTTCATTTCGCCCTTGGAAAACTGACGTTCACGTACTTTAGTCTGGAACTACATATACTGATGTTGATTACCACTCATCCCACTTCACGTGAAATGTACTAAACCACACTCCATGCCAATCAAATTTTGAGAACGCAAACTGTCTTCCGAGACAAGCACTTTTATTCCGTCTGAGCTGGTCACGTGGGTATCGTCGTTTGATTGTGTCCTGTACAGAACACAGGGTCGCAACTGTCAAATTTTTTCAGGAATAAATCGACACTTACTATATAAGCGGAACACAATAAAAGTATATTTTTATCGACCTTTGGCGAAAGTGACGTCATTTACTGCATTTTAACCTGAATGAGACACAAGATGTGAAGTTTAGATGGCCCATATGGGCGCCATTTTGAATTTAACCATCAGGCTTTTCGCTAAAGATTATGCGACATGTCATTAAAGTGAACCTAACTCCATTTGCTTGAATCCGAATCTGTTCAACTTTGACAAGCATACAATTTGGGCTTCCAAAAATGCTGCGAATTAAGGAAATGCTACGAAAACGACAAGCTTTGGATGGCCCCATATGATCGCCATTTTTGTCCTCCGCCACGAAGTGGTGGGAGGACTTGGAAATGCTAGCCGTCCGTCCTTCCATCCGTCCTTCCGTCTGTCCTTCCGTCCGTTCTTCCGTCCGTCCGTCCGTCCCACATCTTGTGAACGCGATATCTTGAGAACAATTCGACCAATCGACTTCAAACTTGAGAAGGTGCTTCACATCAGTTAGACAGCCATTGGTATTGATTTTCACTGAGGTACGTAATCCAAGATGGCCGCCATCGACCATATTGGATTCTGTCCGTCCCACATCTTGTGAACGCGATATCTCAAGAACAATTCGACCAATCGACTTCAAACTTGAGAAGGTGCTTCACATCAGTTGGACGGCCATTGGTATTGATTTTCACTGAGGTACGTAATCCAAGATGGCCGCCATCGACCATATTGGATTCTGTCCGTCCCACATCTTGTGAACGCGATATCTCAAGAACAATTCGACCAATCGACTTCAAACTTGAGAAGGTGCTTCACATCAGTTGGACGGCCATTGGTATTGATTTTCACTGAGGTACGTAATCCAAGATGGCCGCCATCGACCATATTGGATTCTGTCCGTCCCACATCTTGTGAACGCGATATCTCAAGAACAATTCGACCAATCGACTTCAAACTTGAGAAGGTGCTTCACATCAGTTGGACGGCCATTGGTATTGATTTTCACTGAGGTACGTAATCCAAGATGGCCGCCATCGACCATATTGGATTCTGTCCGTCCCACATCTTGTGAACGCGATATCTCAAGAACAATTCGACCAATCGACTTCAAACTTGAGAAGGTGCTTCACATCAGTTGGACGGCCATTGATATTGATTTTCACTGAGGTACGTAATCCAAGATGGCCGCCATCGACCATATTGGATTCTGTCCGTCCCACATCTTGTGAACGCGATATCTCGAGAACAATTCGACCAATCGACTTCAAACTTGAGAAGGTGCTTCACATCAGTTAGACGGCCATTGGTATTGATTTTCACTGAGGTACGTAATCCAAGATGGCCGCCATCGACCATATTGGATTCTGTTCGTCCCACATCTTGTGAACGCGATATCTCAAGAACAATTCGACCAATCGACTTCAAACTTGAGAAGGTGCTTCACATCAGTTAGACGGCCATTGGTATTGATTTTCACTGAGGTACGTAATCCAAGATGGCCGCCATCGACCATATTGAATTCTGTCCGTCCCACATCTTGTGAACGCGATATCTCAAGAACAATTCGACCAATCGACTTCAAACTTGAGAAGGTGCTTCACATCAGTTAGACGGCCATTGGTATTGATTTTCACTGAGGTACGTAATCCAAGATGGCCGCCATCGACCATATTGGATTCCATCCATCTCGAATCTTGTGAACGTGATATCTCGAGAACAATTTGACCAATCGACTTCAAACTTGAGAAGGTGCTTCACATCAGTTAGACGGCCATTGGTATTGATTTTCACTGAGGTGCGTCATCCAAGATGGCTGCCATCGACCATATTGGATTCTATCCGTCCCACATCTTGTGAATGCGATATCTCAAGAACAATTCGACCAATCGACTTCAAACTTGATAGGTGCTTCACATCAGTTAGACGGCCATTGGTATTGATTTTCACTGAGGTACGTAATCCAAGATGGCTGCCATCGACCATATTGGATTCTGTTCGTCCCACATCTTGTGAACGCGATATCTCAAGAACAATTCCACCAATCAACTTCAAGCCTGGGAAGGTTCTTCACATCAGTCAGACGGCCATTGGTATTGATTTTCACTGAGGTACGTAATCCAAGATGACTGCCATTGACCATATTGGATTCCATCCATCTCGAATCTTGTGAACGTGATATCTCGAGAACAATTTGACCAATCGACTTCAAACTCGAGAGGGTGCTTCACATCAGTTAGACAGCCATTGGTATTGATCTTCATTGAGGTAGTATGTAATCCAAGATGGCTGCCATTGACCATCTTGGATTTCACTCGCCCATATTGTACCCGTCTGTGTTGTGAACGCGATATCTTGATCTATTCCACCCATCGATTTATAAACCTCACCATCCATATACAACTACAGACTTACATTCCAGTGTTACACTACCCATTACTGCTTCCCAAACCTCCTCAAATTGTCTCAACAGTTTCAGATAAATGTCTCTTTCCACATAGACATATCCACTTTCCAAGTTATATTTAAGGAGATAATGGAAGCGTATATGCTGCATGCTTTCAAACAGGCTACTTGGCGGAGGACCTGCTAGCTACTCAGCTTGTTAATTTTACAATTATATTTTGTACTTCAGATCGTGAAAATAGTCCGAAAATATTAATATTATAATTTCGTGAATCGAGAATCCTATACTGTATTGGAAGTGCAATGAAAATGAAAATTAGTCTCGGGACTATATTGACCAATTCATGTCAAACTCGTTAGCCCTGACTTCAGTCCAAGTTTATCCAAATCAATTTCGACCTATGGCTTCCCTGAGTCTACCCCAAAATATGTTCTCTTCATCCGGGTCGTTTGTCCACAACAGGAAGGTAATGTCCTTCCACATTTTTAGAAGTGTCTTTGGCATTTTACGAACGGGTATGTCCTCTAGCAGAATTGCAATGACCACGTTATCTCTACCAGACTGTACCATACGCATACTCGCCATCTGGATCTCAAACTCTCCCCAGTCACAGGCTAGATACTTTTGACTGATAACCAGGATAATCTTCCGACTTGCGTTGATACTGTCGACAATATTTCCCTGAATACTTTCTCCTACTGGGAAATCTCGGTGGTGAAGACAGAGACGGTATCCGTGGACATCTTCAATGAATTCTCGCAAAGTATGGCAGGCCCACCTGTAGTCCTCGTGGTTATACGCCACAAAAGCATCATACTGACAATCGTCCATAGGAACTTCAGCATAGGGATGGCGACCTCTCCAGTAGGTCAGGAACCTGTACTTAATGTTGTGTCTGTTCCGGTAGTAGACGACACTAATACACAGTGCAACAACAGTTACAGACGCCACAGTCAGCGAAAACGTCAACCAGAATCTACTTATGCACGCTACACTCATATCTTTCAGATTTGCTTTCAGTTTCAATATTGGCGTTCTTGTTCCGTTCTCTAATGTGCACGTTAGTTCGTCCTTCATTTCTAGCTCTATCTCAGTATCCATTATCCATAGTACAAAATCTAATGTTGAGCAGGTGCAGGATAGTGGATTTCCATATAAGGACAAGCGAAAATGTTGCTGTCTATTCTTGATCGAGATTTCTTCCAGCCATTCCCTGTCCTCGTGTCCCAGGTTTGTTATAGTATTATATGACATATCTAGCGATGCCAATGATGTCATTGATCGTACAGCTTGGGGTATCGCCGATAGCTTGTTATTGCCTAAACTCAGAACTTTCACCAGAGTTAAGAAGGAAAAAAGCGCCGGGTGAATATTAGTCAGTCCGTTGTCCGCCATATTAAGTCTCGTTAAGCTGTCTTGACGACGGAAGAATACTCCATTATCATCGCTTTGAAGACCCTTGTTGAGTCGTACGTTCTGAGCTTCTAGAACTTCCAGTCCCGGGAACGAGTTGAGGAAGTTGGCAGATAGTTGAGAACAGTCGATTCCCGTCATATTGAGTACTGTGAGGTTCTCCAATCCGGGGAAATTTCCAGTACACCGCTCAAGCCCATTAAAAGACAGGTCCAAGACACGTAAGTTGTCAGCCTTATTGAATCGAAGTTGGATGTCCATTGGTGTGGATCTGATTATACCTCCACTTATATTTAAAAACTTAAGAGACGGAAGGAAAAAAACTTCTTTCCCATGCCCTGACTTCACCGTGTTATTTTGTTCACTAGTTTGCGCATGTATTGCATCCTTTGATCCACGTTTGTGCCTCGGTGACTTGGGATCATTTACGCTCAGATCCAAATACTCCAAGTATTTTAAACGTATCAGTTCATAAATAAATCGCCTATACTTGACCATATCAAGCATTTGACGACCGGCCAATGAGAACCGCCTGAGACATTCAGGATATCGTAAGCTTGTTAAGAATGATCCACCCAAATAATTAATAGCATTGTTGCCAAGGTCCAAATTTGCAACACATATATTTTTCAAGTATTTCGCGCTAGTCCCATCTAACGCTCTTTCTTCGAAGCCAGTACTGTACGAGTTCATATTCGTGATAATAATGTCGGTCATGTTGTGGTGATATATGTCTTGTAACCCATATAGAGAATGCAATGCTTTATTTAAGCCGAGACCATCGTTGTCTGATAAATCCAGAACCTGCAGATATCCCAGGTTTAAGAAGGCTCCTGTCTCTATCGACAAAATTCCGCAAGTAGTGAGCACTAATTTCTTCAGCTTCGTGTGTGATAGCGAGACCAGTGTATCGTTACCAATGTGTCCAATAGCGTTGAAACTCAATTCCAGAAAGCAAAGTTCTCCTAGTCCATAAAAAGCAAAAGGTTCGATTATTTTTATTTCGTTGGTTGACAGGTCAAGTGTTCTAAGACCGTGTAGTGTCTCCATAGTGTAATTGGGTAGAATCCGGATGTTGTTGATACTGAGGTCGAGCACGCTTACGTCTGAAGGGATCTGGCTTGGAACAGAGGTTAGGTTTTGGTTACGGTAAGATAGGTGTTGACCGGAGGACGCCTCACATATCGCCGATATTCCCAACGGTCCGAGTGTCAGGACACTCAATAAGGACATGAAAATTGTCATTCCCATAATGGTCTCTACACTGACTTCTGTAAGACAAAAAGGCATCAAATTAGTATGGCGCGAATAAAAAGTTATAGCCCTGCAAACAAAATTGTTGAATAACTGCAAAATCATAGAAAGCCAAACGGTTCATATTTAGAATTCCAAACCAAATTGGACAAAATCATCTTGTCATTAACCCTTTTCATGATCCTTTCTCTGTTGCACACTCACCCTAGTTAAAAGCGCTACACCGATATAACAAGTCAAAGGAAAACTCAACCATGTATATGAGACCTGTCAAATCAGTGGAGTAGCTTATCATTAGATTAACACAGCCAAAACAATGATGATAGATATCACCAAAAAAGTGCACGGCAGCGCCACCAATAAGCGGTTATAAATACCATCACCATATTCCAATACCTCCAATAAATGGTGATCATGAATTCCAGCGTGACGGAATCCCGGTTTGGAAGGTACTACAAAAGTTTGAAGCGCTCGTTACTGAAATTGTATTCTCTATAACCAGACTTTCTACATCTTATTGCCTAGACACTGTGGTCAAGTTTCAAATAAACTATAATATCCTCCGAAATATTGCAGATTTTTATACGCCCACCAAAAAAGCGGACGTATTATGTGATGGCGGTTTCCGTTCGTGTGTCCGTCTGTCCGTGTGCCCGTCCGTCTGTCTGTCCGTCCCCCGTGTTCGGTCTATATCTGGAACACTTTTCTATTTACAGTTCCAATTTTTGGTGAGTGGATACCCTATGGGGAGATGATGTGTCGCGTACAAAAATGAAGGTCGAGGTCAGAGGTCAAAGGTCACTGGCCTGAAAAACAGGAAATCACTGAAGTGTTCGTGTCCGGTCTATATCTATGAATGTTTTCTATCCACAGTTGCATTTTTCTGTGAGTGGATACATCAGGTGGAGACGATGTGTCGCGTACCGAAATTCAGGTCGAGGTCAGAGGTCAAAGGTCACTGTTGCCTAAAATCAGGAAATTATTGATCATTGATAGTTTTTTATCTACAGTTCTAACTTTTGGTGAGTAGATGCCCCAGGGGGAAACGATGTGTTGCATACCAAATGTAGGTCAAGGTCAAAGGTCAGTGGTACCGAAAAATTAGGAAATCATTACAAATTTCTAATTTTTTGTGAGTGGATTCAATAGGGGAATGAAGTGTTGCATACCAAACATTGGGTCAAGGTCGAAGGTTAAAGGTCACTGTCCCCAAAATTAGGAAATTATTAAAAATAACTTTTTTGTGTGTCAATAGATACATAAGGGGGACACGATGTGTCACATACCAAAATGTAGGTCAAGGTTAAAGGTCAAGGTCACTGTCACCCCAAAATCATGAAATTGTTAAAAATCATGAGTTTTTGTGTCCATTGATATATTAAGGGGAGGCGATTTTGTCATGTACCAAAATTTAGGTCCAGGTTAATAGTCAACGTCACTGTGACCCCAGAATCAAGAAATTTTTAAAAATTACTTTTTTTGTATCAGTAGATATATTAGGGGGACATGATGTATCACATACCAAAATGTAGGTCAAGGCCGAAGGTTAAGGTCACGGTGACCCCCAAAATTTTGAAATTGTTAAAAATCATGATTTTTGTGTCCATTGATACACTGAGGGAAGACGATGTGTCATGTACCAAAATTCAGGTCAAAGGTCAAGGTCACTGTGACCCCAAAATCAGGAAATCATTAAAAATAACTTTTTTTGTGGCAGTAGATACATTGAGGGACACGATGTGTTACATACCAAAATGTGGGTCAACGGTCAAGGTCATTGTGACTCCCAAATCAAGAAATCATTAAAAGAAACATTTTCATATGCCAGTCGAAGAGTAATGCGATATTGGGTTCTGTCCAGTCATTCATTAACATTTGTTGTCCATGCGATGTCTCTGGTTTCAAGGTATGGATTGGTACCAAACTTTGGGTATACCTTACCCGCATGGCAAAGAGGAGCCATATTCATTTTGAGATCAATTTGTCAGAGGTCAAGGTCACAGTCCCCCAAAACTGAATCAAGTTTAGCTAACTATATGCGTTAGGTTGAAATATTCAGAGTTGTCTCCCCTATATGTATATGGCATTTGTCCTGTGGAGTTGTCTCCTATGTTTGATACATGTAAGAAACAGCTACATTCAGTTAAACTGTTGTGAAATAAAAACCGTACATTTACTAATTTAACGAGGAGAGGGGCCCTTTATGAACTTATACATGTTTGTTAACTCAAGAACAAAGGTTTACTTCATCACTTTCTTCACATATTTCTTCCTTCATGAACAATTTCCTCACCTGAAAGGAATTCATTTAAAGGGAAACTACTATTTTCTTGTGTTTGACTATTGTCGATTTCAGTGTGGGATATGTGAGCTCTCGGCTCTTGTGTCAAGGTCATCTAGTTACCAAGAGTTCAGACCATTTTAGTTTATCATTCAATATAAGATGTGAAATATGTTACATTCTCAGAAACACAAAATCGTAGACCGTTCTCTGGATTGCTAGCTACCAGTTGGGATCAAGGCCATTAAACAACCTTGAAATTCGGACCAGTGTAATTCCAGATAGATGGGCGTATATTGAAGCCCCTTGGGCTCTTGTTCGTTATATAATCTTTGGACATGTCCGTGACGAGATCACAGTGAAAGTCCTCCGTTTTGACTAGTGTTGCTTGTCTATTTTTTTTTTCACTGCTCAGTTTCGATCTGATTATTCTTATATGACATCTCTTACTTACATAAAGTACCCAAGGATGGTAAAAAAAAATTCCTCGTGTGAAAAGAGTGACTGGGTCATCACAGGAGTTACATCAAGTCCGTGACGGAATCACAAAAAAATGGTGACGGAAGCACGAGGGTGCATTTTAAATCTTCTCCGTTAAAAGGGTTTATTGATTACACCTTTCTCCAAAAACAACATTCCCAGGATCGATTTATCACAATTGTAAAATTAGGACTGTGAGCCTTGATAATTTCAAATTTTCTGAATTTTCCCGCTTTATAAATTGTGGAAAAAATAATTTCCGCTTAAAACACACATTCTGTGTTATTAGCGTGTCCCTGGAGATCATAGGAAGCGAATAGAAAAAAAAACAGCATGCTAATATCTGGTCTAAGAAAAATGAGACATCAATTGGTCTAACATTTGAATGAGACATAAGATGTGAAGTTTTAGATGGCCCATATGGGCGCCATTTTGAATAGAATCCATCAGGCTTTTCGCTAAAGATTATGCGAAATGTCATTGAAGTCAGCCTAAAGCCATTCGCCTGAATGCGAATCTGTCCAATTTTGACAAATATGTAATTTGGGCTTTCAAAAATGCTGCGAATTAAGGAAATGCTATGAAAACGGCAAGCTTTGGATGGCCCCATATGATCGCCATTTTTAATTTTACAGTTGTACTATATTTTGTACTTAAGATCGTGAAAATAGTCCGAAAATATTTTTAAATAGATAATACTCATGCCGCATATTTATCTTCGAATTTGGTCTTAGTTTTTGCCACTAACCTGGACTATCCCAAACAAGTATAATTGAAGATCATTCTTATACAGGGGGGCCCTCGGTGGCCGAGTGGTCTAACGCGCTTCGCTGGTGACCGCTAGCCTCACACCGCTGAACCGGCACGGTTACTTGCCGAAGGGCGGTGAGTAGTATACAAAGAGTCTTTCATCCAAATAGCGCCTCACTGCGCATGCGCAGAACTTTGTTTGGGTGTGAAAGTGTGGATGTGCGCATGCGTGATGAGGGGGCGTGGCCTATGAGTGATATGTGAGTGGGGTGGGTTCAAAATGGCGGCCACATATTTTCTATAGACAACTTAAAGTCCGCCATTTTGAACCCACCCCACTCACCCCGTGCACTGATTGACCTGGGTGAGTGGGGTGGGTTCAAAATGGCGGACTTTAAGTTGTCTATAGAAAATATGGGATGAGTGGGGTGGGTTCAAAATGGCGGCTTGTTTTTACGGGGATGGGAGTTGAGTATCCGCCATTTTGAACCCACCCCACTCATCCCATATTTTCTATAGACAACTTAAAGTCCGCCATTTTGAACCCACCCCACTCACCCAGTGCACTGATTGACCTGGGTGAGTGGGGTGGGTTCAAAATGGCGGCTTGTGGTGTTGTGTGTGTAAAATAAGGTGCCGCCATTTTGAACCCACCCCACTCACCCAGGTCAATCAGTGCACTGAGTGAGTGGGGTGGGTTCAAAATGGCGGACTTTAAGTTGTCTATAGAAAATATGGGATGAGTGGGGTGGGTTCAAAATGGCGGATACTCAACTCCCATCCCCGTAAAAACAAGCCGCCATTTTGAACCCACCCCACTCATCCCATATTTTCTATAGACAACTTAAAGTCCGCCATTTTGAACCCACCCCACTCATCAATTGACGTGGTGTGGGGTGGGTTCAAAATGGCGGCTTGTGGTGTTGTGTGTGTAAAATAAGGTGCCGCCATTTTGAACCCACACCCACTCACACCAGTGCACTGACACCGGTGAGTGGGGGTGGGTTCAAAATGGCGGCTTGTGGTGTTGTGTGTGTAAAATAAGGTGCCGCCATTTTGAACCCACCCCCACTCACCGGTGTCAGTGCACTGGTGTGAGTGGGTGTGGGTTCAAAATGGCGGCTTGGTTTTAAGGGCGTGGGAGGTGCGTATCCACCATTTTGAACCCACGTGAAAAAACGTATAAGAGGAGTCGATTTTTAGGGAAAGGGGTGTATTCATTGCAATCTGACTTACCTGACCTGACCTGCCTGCCTGCCTCCCTGCCTGCCTGCCTGCCTTCCTGTCTGCCTGCCTGCATTCTGCCTGTGTGGAATGCATGTACTGACTTGGTTCTGGGTTTTTTCCATCACGGTTGTGCGCAGGTGTATGACGTCACTTCCGGTCTGCGTGAATCAGGCGTGACCTGGGACTATGGGATGCATGTACTGACTTGGTTCTGTGGTTTTTCCCTCACGGGGAGGTCACGTGATCAGTTCAAGGTCATATCCATTTTTTATCGATATGTCAACCCACACCCAGTCC
>JAVTVY010055705.1:0-30948 GCA_036873755.1 Hanleya hanleyi | reverse complement strand
TGTCAAACATGAGACATACTCCAGAAAATAGATGTCTAATGTTTGAAGCCAGCTTCTCCGCCACAAAAAATATAGGAGGTGGGATGGGATAGATGATGATGGAAAGTTGAGATGTGTTGGGGAAAAGTTGGCAGATCCTGGGTGGGGTGGAGTAGGGGTGAGAAAGGCATGTGCTGATGTTCAACTAGGAAGTGCTTATGGGAAGTTGAGACTTGCTGGTCAGGAGGAGAGCACGCAAAATCGCTAGCCCGAAATCCAGGGAAAAGTGAAAATTATTTTGGACAAGTAAAAATTACAAGCTGCTGCCTGATGCGCAATCAGAAATTCTGATTCAGCATTCAATAAAATATACTATCCCTGTTTTTGTTTTTTTTGTCAATTCTCTAGCATAATTTGCTTTACGAAATGCTTCCCGTCTTATCCTATTCTTTTACCGACGGCATGGCCGATCAGGGCATGAATTTACCATAAAACTTTACCAGACCATCGGGCTGGTATATTTCATCATACAAAGGTGAAATTCTTTAATTATAACCAGCCCCACTGGGCTGGTTAGCTAGTTTTAGAACTATATTCAACCAAACAAGTTCTAAATTCACCAGCCATGGGCTGCCGGGCTTGTGGCAATTTCGAGCCCTGCCGATACATACAAAATTGCTCTGCCATGGTTTGCTTTCCTTGTTTGGGGATTTCCTGTGTGACTGCATTCCATAGCCATGCAACGGCGATGGCGGTCAATTTTGATTGCGTTACGGTTAGTCAAGACTGGTTGTAATTTTGGTTTTAAATTATGTCTAATTATTTGAACAGACCTGTACTTGAGACGCATCGTGATGTTACGGCCGTGGTTGACCCAAACAAAAAATCGAATTCGGACACTGATAAAAAGGATTATGAGAAAAAACAGAAGCATCCCTTCCTACCTAGTTGGATGAAAGAATACATGCACTTAAAAATGATGCTGAGAAAAACAAAATGTTTTGTCGAATTTGCAGGAACTTCCAATCACTGGCAGAAGCTGCCAGTCCATTTGTCAGAGGAACAAATTCCTTCCACAGGGAGTCTATCAAGACACACAATAATTATATGCACCACAAAAATGTTCTAGCACTCAAGCTGCTGAGGAAAACCCAGACAAAATGTCAATGGAGAAAGTAATGTGTTCTAACTATTTTTATTATCATTAATTCCTAGCTCTGTTGTCCTACACAAGATAAATTGAAAATTACCTGGGCAACTGAATTGTTTTTTCAGACAATAAAATCAGGAACTGGCTGCCCACCCTGGACAACAATTTTGTTTCTCGGACATCCAAATCTTCGGTACTGGCTGCCCAAAGGGCAAGACAAATTTTTCAGATTATGCGTGACCTGTTCTGGTGGGAAGTTGTGATATGCTTTGGGAAGTTGAGATGTGCTGGTGAGAAATTGGGTTTATACTTGGTGTAAGAACGCACAAGACAAAGCCTACAATAGCCTGTCTGAGCTCAACAATGCGTCTAGACGTGACCCTTTTCAGCTGCACAAAAGCCTCAACAAGTATCGACCAGAAATTGAGATATGCTGGTGGAAAGTTGAGATGTGTCAGTGAGAAGTGGAGATGTGCTGGTGAGACGTTGAGATATGCTGGTGAGACGTCGAGATGTGCTGGTGAGAAGTTGAGATGAAGTTGAAATGTGCTAGTGAGAAGTTGAGATGTGCTGGTGAGAAGATGAGATGTGCTGGCGAGAAGTTGAGATGTGCTAGTGAGAAGCTGAGATGTGCTAGTGAGAAGTTGAGATGTGTTGGTGAGAAGTTGAGATGTGCTGGAGAGAAGCCGAGATGTGTTGGTGGAAAGTTGAGATGTGCTAGGGAGAAGTTTGAGATATGCTGGTGAGAAGTTGAGATGTGCTGGTGATAAATAATACGAGATGGGTTTGTGGAAAATTGAGCTTTGCTAATGTCCCACTGCTATATCAGCCCAAATGATTAGGTTTATGCTTGGTGTGCAACCCACAAATGTCCTAGTGATACGAGAGCTGCACTGGTGGGAAAGGGAATAGGTGGGGGTGAGGGTATGTGCTGTTGGGAAGAGGGTGAGAAGGAAGGGATGAGATATGAGAAGGGGTAATGTGCTGGTGGACATGTTGGATGTGTTGGTGGGAATGGAGATGAAAAAGTTGGACAAGAGGGTTGGAGATGAGCTGGTGTTCACATAGAACGTATTTGTGTAAAGGAGTGAGAAGCCATGGTAAAGGCAATGAGAGACCTATATTTAGGTTTAAAGTAAAACTATAAATCAAGTGAAATAGAACTCAATGTACAATGCAGTCAAGACAATTGTTGTAAGTTTATAGGCTTGAAAACCTCCCCGACGGAGGAGAGCTCCATCGATGGGAAGTAATACTGTCATGCTCGCACAGCTGTAAAAAAGAACTGGGAAATATATAGTTTGCATGTCAGTATGCACACAGCGACAACATGCCATTCTAACCCTTTCACCCCACCCTCACCCCCTCCCACCCCTTGAAGTATTAAACTTACGACATCCAGCTTCATCCTCGCCATTGGCACAATCCCGGAATCTGTCACACTTGCGACGTCCATCGATGCAGGTACCATCTTCACATCTGAACTCATTGGCATCACATTCATCTGTAGGCAGACAATATTAGACGTAATGTATGTACAACACAGTCAGAGCTCATCTGATCATCACATTCATCTGTAGGCAGACAATATTAGACGTAATGTATGTACAACACAGTCAGAGCTCATCACATTCATCTACAGGCAGACAATATTAGACGTAATGTATGTACAACACAGTCAGAGCTCATCTGAACATCACATTCATCTGTAGGCAGACAATATTAGACGTAATGTATGTACAACACAGTCAGAACACATCTGATCATCACACTCATCTGTAGGCAGACAATATTAGACGTAATGTATGTACAACACAGTCAGAGCTCATCTGAACATCACATTCATCTACAGGCAGACAATATTAGACGTAATGTATGTACAACACAGTCAGAGCTCATCTGAACATCACATTCATCTACAGGCAGACAATATTAGACGTAATGTATGTACAACACAGTCAGAGCTCATCTGATCATCACATTCATCTACAGGCAGACAATATTAGACGTAATGTATGTACATTGTACAACACAGTCAGAGCTCATCTGATCATCACATTCATCTGTAGGCAGACAATATTAGACGTAATGTATGTACAACACAGTCAGAGCTCATCTGATCATCACATTCATCTACAGGCAGACAATATTAGACGTAATGTATGTACAACACAGTCAAGTTCATCTGATCATCATTCATCTGTAGGCAGACAATATTAGGCGTAATCGTAATGACGCAGCACAAGTCAGAAATAAATCTGATCATCACATTCATCTACAGGCAGACAATATTAGGCGTAATGTGTACAACACAGTCAGAGCTCATCTGATCATCACATTCATCTGTAGGCAGACAATATTAGGCATGTGTGTACAACACAGTCAGAACATCTGATGTCACATTCATCTGTGACAGACAATATTAGGCGTAATGTATGTACAACACAGTCAGAACATCTGATCATCACATTCTGCATCTGTAGGCGAACCGATGACAGGCGTGTTGTACAACAGTCAGAACACATCTGATCATCACATTCATCTACAGGCAGACAATATTAGACGTAATGTATGTACAACACAGTCAGAGCTCATCTGATCATCACATTCATCTGTAGGCAGACAATATTAGACGTAATGTATGTACAACACAGTCAGAACACATCTGATCATCACACTCATCTGTAGGCAGACAATATTAGACGTAATGTATGTACAACACAGTCAGAGCTCATCTGAACATCACATTCATCTACAGGCAGACAATATTAGACGTAATGTATGTACAACACAGTCAGAGCTCATCTGAACATCACATTCATCTACAGGCAGACAATATTAGACGTAATGTATGTACAACACAGTCAGAGCTCATCTGATCATCACATTCATCTACAGGCAGACAATATTAGACGTAATGTATGTACAACACAGTCAGAGCTCATTTGATCATCACATTCATCTACAGGCAGACAATATTAGAAGTTATGTATGTACAACACAGTCAGAACTCATCTGACATCTAAAGCACAATGAATCCATAACCTCTGGCAATGAAATAATGGAGGGAGGGAGATTCAATAGCATACATACCACACTCAAGTTCATCGGAACCGTCTGGACAGTCTTGCAGGGCATCACAGCGTAGACGTTCATCAATACACGTCCCATCTCCACAGCGGAAATCCCCCTGGGGACAGCCTGGTGTAACAATGATCAATAGATACAGTCAGCATATGATCACAACATAGAATAGTAGATTATAATGACATGTCCTTTGAATGGGAATGGGTCCTCAAGGTGCATTTGTGGCCACTCTTGATTTTTGTTATATTTTTATAGGTCAATGCCAGTGATCCCACAGATATCCTAATATAGTTTCACGGCCATTCGACCAAAACTATGGCCTTACTTGCTGGACAAACTATGGCCTTACTTGCTGGACAAACTATGGCCTTACTTGCTGGACAAACTATGGCCTTACTTGCTGGACAAACTATGGCCTTACTTGCTGGACAAACTTCAATTTCCAGGCCCACAATGATCGAGTGTTAAATAGCCTTTTTCACCTCATCATCGCTCTCTTCTAGGATTCCATCTAATACTATCCACATGAGGAACAGAGGCACACATTTTACAGTGTGTACATGTACATTTTATGTTCCAAGCCACCAGCGGGCGATGAAAACCCTTTTTGAATTTTTTCCCCACCCCACTGCCTATCCTGACAATTTTTTATGTTCCAAGTCCCCAGCGGGCGATGAGAACCCTTTTTGAATTTTTCCCCACCCCACTGCCTATCCTGACAATTTTTAATGCCTTTTGACCGAAAATACTTCTGTTTCCCAATATTTATCATTTTGATTTTTTTTTCCCTCTCCTTTAGGTTAGGCTGAGAATTATTGCTTGTACGTTTCTCGTCGGGGCGCGCCTAAATTTTACGTTAATGTGAAGCCAATACAAATGTATACTGCACTGATTTTTGCTGAATGTGGCAGATAAAAACCAGGGGATGCTGGATGCCACTAAACTTAAGAGGACAGAGATCAAGCTATGTGTTAAAATTACTTGGTTGACCAGATTCGATATTTTTTAGTTCTAAGTTCGGTGAGATTTTCTGTATCGATCAGCAGAATGGATGTATTGGCAACGTTTAATTCTGTTGATCGACTAGTAGTATTTATGCAGGGCTGAAAATAAGGAATTGTCCACCATAACCTGCGGTCAGTTCTACCTATCATAACCCGACAGGTTAAGGGATAGTTACGATGGAAGTAAATCTCGTAACCGATGCCGTAACCCCTGCAACCTGGTGGCCAGGTGCTCGTGCTTTTGGCTTTACTATACCTATTTTCCCAATCAATTTCATGTGGAAGTCTTCATGGAAATCCTATGGAACTGACGAAAGTACATCTTAGCTTGCTAAGGGCATTTCACGTTTCACTTAACACTACCCTTAGATTTTCGCTGTGATTCGGCATGTATTTCACACGGCACCATCTATCTAGAGGGAGATAATCCAGTTCGAAAGTTGTTCCCAAAGCATGAGGTCAAGTGTCGGTCCCATTTAAACGAGCCAATGATATTATCTGTATTCAAATATTTCTCAGACATGCAGACATGTCAGTTTCACGAGGCGCAAGACTGGGGGAGTCTACGCGAGACCAAAACGAAGTTGTGCGAATTAGCTATTTTATTTCTCACTCTAGTGGAGCATGCTTCTTTGTTTATCTTAAGAAAAATCATATTACAAACGGCCTAACATATTTGAAAACAAAATAAAATCGGCGGCAGGCCACAGGAAAATGATATGCTTTTTATTTTGTGATGGGGGCACTTCGAGGCCCACCATGGGATCATTTCAATCGATCGCTTTCTGGAGGTGTGTCTTCGCTGTATGAATGTGATTGCACCGATGTCGGATGTAACGGGACCAGTCGGATGTGACCATTTGGGAAACGCCCTATTACACTCAGATAGCACCCGTTACCGCATGGCTACGAGCAGAAGTTTCTACGTATGATCGTGCCATGCGTTCGGATGATGACGAAAGTAATGTTTATATGGTTATTTTAACTGCTCATTTATGCTTCATATCGTTAATATGTTGATTACTTCCAGTAAATTTTAATGACAAAAAGCTGTAACGAGCCGGTGAGATGACAATCCACAGCAACAGCCACTTCAACTTGTATGTTGAGGACCACACGATGCACACAGCACTGATTTTTTTTGCTTCCGTCTGTAAAATCTGTTCCAAAGTTCTTTGAATTTTTCTGAGATTTTTATTTTTTTATTTTTATAATATCAGTTAATTAAATACCAGTACGATAAGTAATTCAGACATACAACTTCACTGTTGTTTGATAACGAAATGTTGCCAATGCCTGAGAATGAAAACTGCCCGCCACTGCAACATGGGGAATTTACAACAACACCACATGTTAAATTTTCGGTGATGATGGCAATTGGGACAACCCTTCAGAATTATATACAATAATGATCTGACTGACACCTCTGGCAGTTCATGATTTCTGCCATCTTTAGACTGACTAACTTTTATCATTTTCATTGTTGATGCCTTTTGGCTATGTTGAAGTCTTGTATTTCAAGTCATGAATGGCGACCATTCGTGGTAAAATGACAGGACATAACCTCCTCGCGAATGTTAAATGCATTCTCGATTCATTTCCAGCCCTGTTTATAAATTAATATAATCTGTCATCAGGCAGGTGGGTCGACTGGTAGTATATATATATATAATATATAAAACTTTATTTATCAAGGGTAACTCTGTCAGTTACAAAAACTGTTCTTCCCAGAGACCCTGCAGAGATACATGTAATAATGAACAAATCACATGAAATATAATATAAAAAACGTAACAGAGTAGAATATATACAGGTGTATGAATAGATTTAACAATGAGTAAATGATATGGCGGGACATTCCAGTAATCACACTAAGCATCTGTATTTTGGCTCCTGATCGTGTTCATAATTAAGTCTCGACTTGAAAGCATTGAGGGATGGGGCATCCTTGAGATGTTTGTCAAGAGAATTCCACAACTTGGCTCCTGAGTAACTTAAGCTCTGTTTTAGATAATTTGTTCTTGGTCGAGGAAGGTACAGTTTGTTTTTTTCGACTGATCTGAGGTTTTGGTTTGTTACATCATTTACATATTGAAAAAGACAGTTGAGATAAGGTGGGCATAGATTATGAATGATCTTGAACATAAAGACAGCCTTTTGATAAGTTAGTCTATCATGCACACTGGTCTAGTTGAGTTCTTGAAATAGTGTCTTGGTTGGAGTGAGATAGTGAGCATTCAATATCATTCTTGCTGCTCTTTTCTGCAATTTATAAACCCGATCCATTTGAGAAGCAGATGCATCTCCCCAAATTGTAAGACAGTAATCCATGTGTGGGAGAACATATGCAATGTAGAATAACAGCTTTGCTTCTTTCCTAAGGAGGTTCCTATGTCTGTATAGGATGCTAAGTTTGGCAGAAATTTTATGACAAACAGAATCAATATGGTCATGCCAGCTAAGATTTTGATCAACAACAAGGCCTAAAATTTTGTCTGTCTTGACATTCTGGAGTTCATTTTGATCAATTTTTACATGAAGGTTTAAATCGTAGTCAGTGCATCGTCAAAACTATCGGTTTTGTTCGGCTCCAAAGATGGTTCCAAGGCATGATTTAATTGAACCCAATATTAAGAAATTTAGATCATAATCAATTTACAAATAATAATTTGATCAATTTTACGCATCTCAGGAAGAAAATAGGTGAAGAAAATCATAGTCCTTCATTTCCGAGAAGGATTGTTTCGAAAAAGAAAGAAATTCTTGCACCCGTTATCATCCTGTATGGGAAGATGGAGTAGTTTTATCCGTCGATAAAAATTGTAAAAGTGAAGAACAGATCAGCAGTCCGAACAATACTGGACTGGATTTTCGTCGATGTTCCGAATACTGCGTCTAACTCAGCATTATTATCGTTTATGATTAGTAATCCTGACAACAGAATAGCAGAAGTGAGTGACTTCAAATGTGACAGTGGGCTCTCATTGCCAAGTCTTGTGTTGTTGAAAGTACATGCCCAAGTGTTGACATGACATTGATCTAATGAAAACCCCTTGGCCTTCTCCGAGTGATTGAGACTCCTGTGTAGAGATAGTTCTATGTGGGATGATCAAGATATACCGGTAGTCGGTTACATTCAGGCATATACATGTAGGACAGAAACAGAAAAATTCTATATCTGTAAAGGGGCATAACTCTGTAAAATATGGGTCGAGGGGATCCACCTTCGATAGGTGTCTGACTTAGCACTCTGTAAAATAAGAACCGAGACGAATAAGCTGTACCAAACATGGATCTGCAGATATAGCTTGTACATTCAGCTACAGATAACAAAATCGGAGATTATTACATCAGAAAGGGGCATAACTCCATAAGCTGAGGAGAGTAATCCTTTGTTATAATACAACAATATAAACAAGTTTCCAAAATATAGTAGCTATACCGAACACAGTCCTGCAGAAAAAGCTGGTTACATTCAGGCATACAGGACAGAAATAGAAATTAATATATCTGTAAAGTGGCATAACTCTGTAAAATATGGGCCGAGGGAGCCACTTTCGATAGGCGTCTGACTTAGCACTAGATAAATAAGTGTTGAAAATTTGGTGGTTGTGTCTCAAGCGGTTTTCCCTAAAATGCAGTAATGGAGGTACGGACGTGTGGATGTATGGACGGACGGACGTACATGGCGACGACAATACCCCGAGACCAAAATGGCCGAGGGGTAAAAAAAACTGATTAGAAAAGCTATTTTCGTCTGGCCTGACACGAAACAGAGAATCAATATTTTCTGACCTTACACACACTGACCTCAATGCTCTCCCAAAAACATTTCATGACATTTCATCCAAGACTGTGTCTGCAATGGCCAGATAAACACAAACAGAGATCTGTACTTTATATGCCCCTTTCTACACCCCATCTTCCCTCCACTCTGGTATACTTGTCTTATACTATCCCAAGAACATTTTGATGATGACAAATAGACTTACACATTTTACAGTGTTCTACATGTATAATTTATGTTTCCGGTCCCCAATGAGCACTAAGAACACTTTTCAGATCTTTTTTTTTTAAAGTTCTAAAGTCACTTTCCCTAACTCCATAGCTTAGTGGCTTAAACCCGATAGTTTACGGTAATTTTCCCCCGAAAAAAATTCTGACCCCCCAATGGGCATTTTTGAACTTTTGTAGGTGTAAGTTTACCCATGGTAGCCCCAATAATGTCCTGATCAAGTTTCATGACATTTCGACCAAAACTCTGGCTGTATGGACCAGACAAACAAAGAGAGAAGGTTACAAAAATTATAGAAACATTTTGTAGGTTGCTCAAAGGGTATTTGATAAAGGCCTTGGTTAAGCAACGTTTTTTTTTTTTCATTAACATCTGCTGAAAAGGTGACTTTTTTAGGGGGGGGGGGGTTACTTCTATTGCCAGAAAATGTGAAATGATCAACATGTACAAATTTGAACAACTGAGAATTAGGAGATTTACTATGGTGAAGGTATCACTCTAACTACATGTATCCCAGGCCAGATAGGGTTGAAGCTTTAAAAAAAAAATATATATATATATATAGACACCGAGATAGCTAGGCCTTCAACAAGAATAATTGTGGGAGAAGTTAATTATCTGCTCACTGTCCAGAGCATTTGGAGAGAAAACAGCCCAACTGCAACATTTTAGTATCATAAATAATCTGAAGACTGCAAAAAACATCATTTCAACTAAGTTCACCCTCTCATTTAATTTTAACTGCATAAATGCACACTTATTTCATTCAAAATGGAGCCGATTCATTCAAGAGCAACAACACATGGGTTGACTTCGCCAGCGATTAAAATGTCAACTTTTTCAGTTCTGCAAGCCTTTCCATAAGATCTGTAAGCCTTTTCATAAGATCTGTAAGCCTTTTCATAAGATCTAAGCTTTTCCATAAGATCTGTAAGCCTTTCCATAAGATCTATAAGCCTTTCCATAAGATCTGTAAACCTTTCCATAACATCTGTAAACCTTTCCATAAGATCTGTAAGCCTTTCCATAAGATCTGTAAGCCTTTCAATAAGATCTGTAAGCTTTTCCATAAGATCTGTAAGCCTTTCCATAAGATCTATAAGCCTTTCCATAAGATCTGTAAACCTTTCCATAACATCTGTAAACCTTTCCATAAGATCTGTAAGCCTTTCCATAAGATCTGTAAGCCTTTCAATAAGATCTGTAAGCATTACCATGAACTCTGTAAGCCTTTCCATAAGATCTATCAGCCTTTTCATAAGATCTGTAAGCCTTTTCATCAGATCTGTAAGCCTTTTCATAAGATCTGTAAGCCTTTCAATAAGATCTGTAAGCGTTACCATGAACTCTGTAAGCCTTCTCAGATCTATAAGCCTTTTCCATAAGATCTGTAAATGTATTAGAATACTTACGACACTCTGCCTCGTCGGAACCATCCAGACAATCACGGACACCATTACATCTGCCTGTCTTATCTATACACTGGCCATTAGCACAACGGTATAAACCTTCTGGACAGGTTTCTGGAACTAAACATCGAGACGACATTTATAACTTCAGAACAATTCCAATCATGCATAGAATATCCAAGCAATCAGTATTTACCAATTATTGTGCCATTTAACTTTAATACATTATAGAAGCTTTATATGGAGAGGTTGTAACATTTAGACATTGGAACCTAAATAATTCATCATGGACTTGAAACTCTCTAAATTAATGATTTAATAAATACATTTCCCACTTGTTATATGATAGTCTCCAGTTATATCATCAATAGACAATCTGTAACATTCTGGAGAGGTCTATACACTTGTACCTAATGATAACATGGAAGTTAGGTGACACATTCCCTCTCTCTCTTGACCAAAGCCAGGGTTAATGAAATGGATACACTGCATAGAACAGGTCACACTAAACTAAAACTCAGCTTCTTGAATTGGATTAGCTGGTGATCCAAATGGGATACATCATGGCCAGTTTGGTGTTCTCATCAGCATGGAGAGGAGTTCCAATTAGAATGGCATATGCCAATCCCTCTGTGCTATTGTATGGCATGCCATATGCCAATCCCTCTGTGCTATTGTATGGCATGCCATATGCCAATCCCTCTGTGCTATTGTATGGCATGCCATATGCCAATCCCTCTGTGCTATTGTATGGCATGCCATATGCCAATCCCTCTGTGCTATTGTATGGCATGCCATATGCCATTCTTTCTCTGCTGAGCACCAAAAGGTATGCCAGCGAGTACATTCCTTGGGGTTTCCAACTCGGTACACCATGCTATTCTGTTTGGAATGACTGAATGTCAGTTCATAGCATGCCCCAATTTGAAGAAGCTCCATTAAAGATGACAGTCTTGCAATGTAGAACACTGGTACCCTGTATTTAATAATAGGAAAGCAAATTTGCACGGGGCTGGTTGATTTATTTGGAATGGTATTTGCCCACTTGTTATATGAAGGTGGATATCTAGTTGCATGGACGTGTCTATCAGATACACATGGACTCACGGCATGCCTCGTCAGATGCATCTGTGCAGTCAGGGAATCCATCACAGCGTCGATCTTCTGAGATACACACACCATCCCCACAACGGAACTCCCCTGGTGTACAGACACGTGGAGCTGAAACAAAAGGGAGACGACTCTAGAATCACACAATTCTACTGGAGCCTGTAACACCTTAAATCTATCTAAAAATGTTTGAAATAGTAAACATTGTAGAAATGAGGTTTCAAATGTGTCTGTACATTCGTTGTCAATACCCATGCACAAAAAAAAGCACATTCAATTAAAATTACTCGTACAAGACCTTGTAACAAACCCATTTGATATATTTATGTTAAACAGACCAAAGTTTAATTTTAACAAGGTTTATGAACTCAATTTTATACTCTTCATTAACATAGGGTAATATTTATTTAAAATTTTGGAATGACATTGTGGAAACTTTATGTAATAAATGGACATACAATAGAGGTCTGATGGTGCAAATGTGCATGGAATTGATGTAAATAAATTGAGAGAAAAAAATCAGATAGGAAATGTAATATCTGACTATTGCAGATATTGATTTTACAAAATCTTATTGAGAGCTAGTGCAAACTAGAAAGTATTTTTGACAACAGGAAAAGTTTTCCAAGATTTTTTTTAAGACTATTAAGACAAATTCAGTTTAAAAACCATTATTACGGACTAAAAATCAATGTAAGATTGAGAATTAAATACATCATCACAATGATTTACTAGCATTCTAACATTATCCTCATTATATTCATGGCTATATATGAATGATGTTTTTCAATATTGTTCCTGAGCATTTATTGTCTTCCTCTTCCTCACAAACTACCAAACACCCAATGTACATGTACAGGATTCAATCAGGAATGCAAGGAATTTCACCTTCAACCAATCAACCAATCCAAGTGGAGGACAAGAAGACAAAATTGTGAGATGGAGAGTAAAGCGAAAGCTGTTCAAACCATGTCAATGTGTCTATTAAACATCAACATGTTTATCATAAATACAGGCTATATTACATTCATCTTTCAGTCAGAGTTCAGCCATACGCCCAAGAGATGTCAACATTAGTCTATGTATCATGTATACTGTGCACATTGAAGCAGTGCGAGGGAGCAGATTCATGGAGTGATGTGTGGAATGGTAAGAAAGCAGGCAGTAGGAAATGTTACCAGCATGATAGGATGATAGAGAAAGCAGCCTGATAACAACAGCCTAGCTAGGATTCTCCCTCATAGCTGAGAGAAACACAGACATACAATAAAATGTCACAGTCTTTACCCAGTTACCATAGCAACATGCCCTGGAAGCCAATCAGGATAGAGGGTAACAGGGTGTTGGGTGAAGGAGGGGGGGGGGGGGAACTATCAGAGGCAATGTTTATATCAGTACAGAGATAATGAGACCAGGTGATCAGACAGGTGCTATAATACAGTCAATTCTTCACAGATTTCTCTAGGTTTTTTTACATGCCTGTGATAAAGACCTCAGATAAAATTAAACAATTCTGCTGAGTTATGTGCCAAAGTGCAACTGTACTAGCATGAACTGGAGAACTAGTATATCAGTGTTAAGGCTGTACAAACCAAAAAGGACAGCAACACTATACATGTACCTATTGCGATCAGAATGTAATAGGGCTACTACGAAAAAAAGAAAACTGTTTGTAAAAGTATTGTGACATTACCAATATCAAAAGTTACTGGAGCAGTACTTCAATCACAAGTTTCTGTGATAATACTGTTGAAGTTACAGGGACAGTATTGCTATCAGAAGTTACTGGGTCAGAACTGCTTTCAGAAGGTATTGGGACAGAACTGTTATCAGAAGGTATTGGGACAGAACTGCTATCAGAAGTTTTTGGGTCAGTATTGCTATCAGAAGTTATTGGGTCAGTATTGCTATCAGAAGTTATTGGATCAGAACTGCTGTCAGAAGTTACTGGAATGGTACTGCATGCTATCAGAAGGTATTGGGACAGAACTGCTATCAGAAGGTTGGGACAGAACTGTTATCCGAAGTTATTGGGACAGTACTGTACTGCTATAAGAGGTTACTAAGATAGAACTGCTATCAGAAGCTACTCGTACAGCACAGCTATCGGAAGTAACTGGAACAGTACTTCTATCAGAAGTTACTGGGTTAGTTCTGTTATCAGAAATTACTGATACACAACTGCTAGCAGATGTTACTGGCACAGTACTAATATCAGAAGTTACTGGCCCAGAACTGCTATGAAAAGTTACTGGGACAGAACTGCTATCAGAAGTTACTGGATGAGAAATGGATCAGAAGTTACTGAGTCAGAACTGCTATCAGAAGACACCGGGTCAGAACTGCTATCAGAAGTTACTGGGACATAACTTATCAGAAGTTACTGGGTTAGAACTGCTATCAGAATTTACTGGGTCAGAACTGCTATCAGAAGCTACTTGGTCAGAACTGCAATCAGAAGTTACTGGGATAGAACTGTTATCAGAAGACAAAGGGTCAGAACTGCTATCAGAAGTAACTGGGACAGAACTGCTATCAGAACTTACTGGGAGAGTACTGTGGTCTTAAGTTACATGTACTACGACAGTACTGTGATCAGAAGTTAATGGGACTACTGCTAGCAGAAGAGTGGGGCAGTACTGTGGTCAGAATTTAATGTGACAGAACTGCGATCAGAAGTTAACTGGACAGTACTATGGTTAGAAGTTAATGAGACAGTACTGTGATCAGAAGTTAATGGGTCAGTACTGTGACCAGAAGATAATGGGACAGCACTGTGGTCAGAAGTTAATTGGACAGTACTGCTATCAGAAGTTAATGAGACAATACTGTGGTCAGAAGTTAATTGAACAGTACTGCTATCAGGAGAGAGAGAGAGAGAATTAAGGTTTAACGTCGCATTCAGCAGTACTGCTATCAGAAGTTAATGAGACAGTACTATGGCCAAAAGTTAATGAGACAATACTGTGGTCAGAAGTTAATGAGACAATACTGTGGTCAGAAATTAATGAGACAGTACTATGGCCAAAAGTTAATGAGACAATACTGTGGTCAGAAGTTAATGAGACAATTCTGTGATCAGAAGTTAATGAGACAATACTGCGGACAAAAGTTGATGGGACATTACTATGGCCAAAAGTTAATGGGCCAATAGTGTGGGGTGATCAGAAGTTAATGAGACAGCACCGTGGTCAGAATTTAATGGGACAGTACTGTGGTCAGACGTTAATGGGACAGTAATGTGGTCAGAATCTAGCAGGACAGTACTGTGGTCAGAAGTTAATGAGACAATACTGTGGTCAGAAGTTAATGAGACAATACTGTGGTCAGAAGTCAATGAGACAATACTGTCCCGAGACAGTACTGTGGTCAGAATCTAGTGGGACAGTACTGTGGTCAGAAGTTAATGAGACAATACTGTGGTCAGAAGTTAATGGGACAGTACTATGGCCAAAAGTTAATGGGCCAATAGTGTGGTATATATAATAATGAGTTGATCTTGATGAATAGTTGTAACAGTCACAAGCAACATTTGAGAAATAGATACATGATTATTGAGGAAGTTCTGGCTAATGTGAATATTTGTGAATATGAATCAGGTACTGGTTGAGCATTCATGAAAATATGTTACGGAATTATGAATATTTATGAGTATTGAGCCAGTATTGGTGGATATTTAGGAGTATAAGCAGGTTTGCCAGCCATGGCCACATATACAACAGGCAGAAGAAGCTGAAAGTAATGTAGAGATTAATGGTAAGCTTGAATTGTACAAAACTGCTTTAACTCATGAGAGCCAGCTCTTGTACCAGGTATCCCTGCCAGTACACTGAAAGCTAGCTCTTGTACTGGGTGTCCCCGCCAGTACACTGAAAGCTAGCTCTTGTACTGGGTTTCCCCGCCAGTACACTGAAAGCTAGCTCTTGTACCAGGTATCCCAGCCGATACACTGAAAGCTCGTTTTTGTACCAGGTATCCCAGCCAGTACACTAAAAGCAGACTGATGTTAAAAGCAGATTCCAGCATCGATATATATGTTACTACATTTCCCAAGCTCGTTGCTAAAGCGATGATAAATTAAAGCAATGTGCATATACAGTTTTTAATATCATACATATACATAAAGTACATGTGGTATGCATACATGAACATGAACCATCCCCAAGGCAAGGTAGCATCCAGGCAGAATGCTTCAGTCTTAAAACAAATGCAAGACAGTAGCGATTTTGTTCAAACATTGCAAAGAGACGCAAATGGGTAACGTCTCCGAAGCTATTTTCATAAGATATGGCAAATCACTTCAGTCACCTGGTAATGTTATTTTGAAGCTGGCAGATAATGGGTTTAATCTGATTTTGCAAAAAAAAAAAAAAAGATCTGGGACCTTTTAGCTGGTAGCTACCAAATCAATGGCTGTGCTTCGAAAAAAAGCTGTTCTCATAAGCTTTTACCAACATGCAAGCCTGCCTGTGCAAGACAAAATATGTGACTTATCCGGTGAACAGATTAGATATTGTGGAGAATTAAAGAACAATTTTATCCAATCTGAATTTTCTTACAGTGTGTTTTCATATACATTTACAAGAAGTGATCTAAGAATTCCATCAGCCAGGATGGTGGATGAAAATCTAGTCCAATTGCATTTACTGGACTAAGAGATTACCGAACTAAAGAAGATTTACCGAAATACACATAAATACACATTGCAATGTGAGGATTGTGAAGGGTAACATTACAGAATGAGAAAGATGGAGAATTTACTGACAAACATGGAGCATGCTATATTCATAAAGTTAAGATAACTATATGGAATAGAGTGTATGATAACAGCTGACATATAACCTTGACAGACAGACCACACCCCCCCAACACACATTCATATAACCCGACATATAACCTTGACAGACAGACCCCCACCCACACATCATCACCACACACACCTCACCATGGCACAACTAGATACAGTCGACCAAACATGATCAAGGAGGCATCGTCCCTTTCACATGTTAAGTCATGGAAACATTCTTTATTTGTGAAGAGAGTAAAAACATAAAACTTAGGAAAAACAATTTTTTAGTGGTGCCACCTATAGGCGAATCGGCACAAAAATATCCCCAAAAGATAACTTGAGAGTACCAGATTTGGAAAGAATCTGTTCAGGTCTTCAACGGCTACTGTCCGGAAATGCAATTTTACCTCGGCCCACAGGTGGTGCCACATATAGGCAGATAGGCATAAAAAACAATCCCAACCGATATCTTGAGGCAAGATCCCTGGACATTGAAAATAGGAAACTGAATCTGTTCAGTTTTATCAAATGTTAACTTGGCCCACAGGTGGTGCCACCTATAAGCAGATCGACATGAAAAACAATCCCAAGCGAGACCTTCAGGCGAGGTACCTTGGAAAGAATCCAAGTTTTTAAAAATTATTGTCCGGAAACATAATTTAAATTGGCTCCCAGGTGGCACCACCTACATGTATATGTGGATCGGCATGAAAAACAATGCCAAGCGAGATATTGAGGTGAGGTAAACACATGTCAAATTTGGAAAGAATCGGTCCAGGTTTTCAAAGTTATTGTCTGGAAACACTTTTAACAATAGCCTTCAGCTGGCACCACCAATAAATGAATCGACAAGAAAAACAATCTCAAGTCAGTTCTTGAGGCAAGGTACCCACACACCAAATTTGGAAAGAATCCTTAAGGTTTTCAAAAGTTATTGTTTGGAAATGCAATTCAACTTGGCTCCCAGGTGGCGCCACCTAGAGGCGGATTGGCACAAAAAACAATTCCAAGCAAGATGTTGGAGGTCTGGGGTTGGGGACACACTATTGAGGGTAATGGTAGGTGTGCTGACATGAAGGCCATAGAAAGCTCCCTGCACATAAACAACCACACTGACAACTGCATGTCATCATCTGTCAGTCTGAAGAACCACAAGGTTATATGCATCATATATGATCATATGCACAAGGTGCACTCAAACTTTAGGAACTATTTTAATAAATATAGTAAGTTACATGTGTGGACACAAATGGTTCATGCAAAAGGTTTAGGGTGAAGGAAATGGTGTCCTTCATTTAAGGTGACACGAAATTCAAAACTAACAAGAGGTTCGGTACTGCGGGGATTCCCCCATCAGTTATTTCATATTATACTTCTGAAATAAAATATGGTTCATCCAAAAGCTTTAGGGTAAATCATATGATGTGGAATAGAATGGAGAATGATTTGATAGCAAAATTGAAGGGAATATTGTCAAGGCCACATAAAATTCAAAACTAACAGGGGTTTGCCTCCAGGTGTTGCCACCTATAGGTGGATCAGCACCACAAAAAAACATGGTATTGTTACCTGTACCTCCTACCTAGATGTGGCACTGAGATGTTCTTGAATTAATGTATCTATGTCAGTGGCTTTAAAATCTGCAAGGCCACCGCCTCTGTTTAATTCATTTGTGGGAGAAATGTCTATACATGTACATGTTCCAGGGCCTAAAATCACCATACTGTACACGATTGAATGGCATGCATGCTGTAAACCAGGAACTGAATGTGCTTTAATAGATGCAAATGGCTTCAGACTATTTTAACAGTCATAACTGTGAGCCAATCACTGATGTGCTATCTATGCAAATGAGAATATGGAATTGATACCTAAACAGATGCAGCCACTTTAACTCTTTACCCCATAGACTTGTGGAGAATTTTCTCTCTCTGACCCATAACAGATTTGTAATGGCGTAGGTCTTTAACCCATGGACTGATTTCAATTTTCATACGTTTCCAGCGATGTAAAATATCCCGTTTTATGTCCTATGTCATGTGGAAAAATATTTACCAATGGTCTCCCACAGGCCCATTCTACGTAATTTGTTCACGTTTTATATCAATATCAGCAACGTTTAATCTAAAAATAAGTAATCTTGCGAGAAAATGTGTTGTGTCTGCTTTCCGTCTGTTGGAAATCACGAAAAAAGCGAAGAAATTGTCGCATTTTAGCTACGTTTTGCAGCGTTCTGTTGTTGTTGTTCGGCTGTAATACCTGTGTTGTCGTATACCATTGTAAAGCTTATTTTTCGTACATTCAGGATTTCGCAGTGACATCATGAGATGGCAGGTATAGAACGAGCTATAACTGAAAAAGTCCCATATACTTCTCTAAAGGAGAACGAAGGCTGGTAACAAGGTGAAGTAAAACAGCATCACTGATTGATGGTTCGGCATCTAAACATGACAAATGTGTTACTGGTACAGGAATAACAGATGTTAGCTAATATACGTTTTTAGTGTTACAAACAGATACTAGTCAGTAAGATCATAATTTATTGTAAAATGCCAGCGAAATCGCTGCTCCTGGCATTATTGTTCCTTGTATCACGACTGTTATTTTTCTGTAAATCAAATTATTTCTAATCAACTAGGTTATTCTATATGTATATATACTTAATTATCTTCGCTTGATTGTATATCTGCTCGATAACGGGCGCTGTGATCAGCAAATAAAGAACCTTGAACCTTGAACCTTGGCCCAAAGTTGAGTGACCTTGAGCGACCTTTTCAGAGGCCCGCGTGATTGGAGCAGTCGGTTTATCTGCGCGTGATCGCCATGGCCATGGGTCCACGAAACACAGCATGGTGAAAGAATGGCGGATAAATTTTAAAACGGGAGATCAACAGGTCCCGGGAAATGTTTATAATAAACTCAGATGGGCAGATTTGACGAGTTAGTCATCAAGGTTAGATACTTTGGTAGTTTATACTCGCGTTACGTGAAATATTCAGGAATTTGGAAGCAGGTTTTACAATTTTTCGAACGTTTCTCTTGAAGCACACGAAACACATTTGGTGTCTAATCGCGCATTTTCCATCGATTATTTCTGTTCCTCTCCCGATTTCATTTTACCCTTACTACAAAACATACCAACAGTCTATATAGTCCGATTTATTTAAATTTTGGCTTTCTGAAAATGTATAGTTTTAATTAGGTTTTACTCAAAATAAACGCAAAAATTGCAAAAGTAATCCATCACATGGGAACAGCGATGACACGCTGAAAGACGGTTCTATGGGGCAGCGTGCGAGGCGCTCAAAGGCGGTTCTATGGGGGATCGTGCAAGGCGCTCAAAGGCGGCCGTATGGGGTAAAGAGTTAACATAGGTCCAGATGGAAAATTTGCATGAAAAAACAGAAATTGTAGATAAAACACAAGTATACAGTCTCGGACAGAGCTTAAAAACAATAGGAGTCTTCTCCTAGCATTATGCACAACAAATTTGCAGTTGATTGATGGAGGCATTCAGAATTTATCTTATGGTAGAGACCCCAACAGCCGTATGAGCTGCCATGCGAATTGCGTGTGTAAACACAAATTATGTGGTGGCGGAAAAGGTCATAAAACATGAATTTCTGCCTTCATTAACTGTGAAAACTACTTGGATTAAATAAATATAATGTTCTGTTGTCGATGGTATTTGAATTAGTCCATAAAATGTTTCGTCATCGGCAGAGAGCAGTTCTGGAGTTCACTTCATTTTGCACACGCGTCTGATCGCCGTGGAAAATGGTGACACATTTTTAAAAGTCCTCAACTTGCATGATCTCTTACGATATGAGCCAGTGGGTTTTTCCCTTTCAATTTGGTCTTAAAATTCTCATAATTTCTCACAGAATATCGCAAGAGTATTAACTCTGTGAAAATGTGCTTCAGTTTTTTCATAGCCCGTTTTGCGGCCCTTTTGCGTGACCGCGAATACTGTCTTCGATGAGAATGACCGAGTTAACAGTGGCAGTCCTTTATTTAAATGTTCGTGTCATTGTTCTTACTGATAAATGAATAGAAATTGCACTGGCTCATGTCATAATCCCGAATTTATTTAGACTTGTACGTCCCGCGAAGAGCAAGACGTGTTGTTCAACGTAACCAGGGGTAACGAGCTCCCGTTTAAAATGGCGGCGTCCATTTGATAGCGTTTGTTGAGGTTGAATGCTGGCGAAAAACGATCTATTTTGCTATAAATTTTGCGCTATTGTTACTGTTTAATGTATAAATTAATATGTGATATCTCAGAATGTATTACAATGTCAATTTACACGACGTCTAAGACAGTAAATATCTCGCCAGTCGTTTGGTGGTTTACCATGGAATTCTCCTTACCACGTCCAGCTGGTACAGCATGCGGTTGACGTCTTCGCGGGTATTGAGAAAACAGCTCCACTCATGTTAGTAGTAATCTCCCTTGAATTGAACTTTGAAGCATGGACTAAACTTGCGATTTGAAACAAAGCAGTTGAAATGTTTAATTTATTTCACCAGAATAATATTTCCTAAAATGTTTTATGACTAAAAAAAATTAATAGCGTATAAAATAGTCGTGATGAAGTAAGTTTTACAGTCTGTGTTACTTTATTTTATTTTGCAACAACAACAACATTTCTTTAACTCCATTCACTCAAATGCTTTTCCTTCTAGCTGACAATGGTGCTTCATCTACTTTACTACAGAATGAACAAAAGGAAATGTGGGCTCTTCAACTGATTTGATTTAAAAAAATTATAAATTAATTTTTTTCTTATTAGAAAATTAGAATATACATCATCAAATAAAATGAATGTTCCATACCGAGTAAGACATTTATTCATTAATGAATGTCAGTGGGCAGAGATAATTATGTGGTGTGGCAATGTTCAGGTTGTCCATGGGTTCAATCTTTTTCTCAATAAAATTCAAGTTCACATTCAGGAATTTTGGTGACATTTGATACCTGTTTCAATGCAGGTACCCTGGTACTATAGTAAAATGCTGTTCCATTATGCAAATTTATGCAAATTAGGCAGCTAAATATTGCCGCGGCGTCGACAAAATGCCCACCAGCAAAACTGTCATGTTCAAAAACCCCGGACTACCAAATTTTATTAAAATTGTCCTGAAATTAAAAGAAAGGAAAACGTTTTTGCAGAAATTTACTTATAATTGTGTACAATTTTACCCATTAATCTCCCATTGTTTTAACATAGACTGATTTCCGATAAACCACTGGAATAAAATAACTTGAAAAATCTGCATAAAATCAAGTTTTGATTCGTTTTCAAAAATTTAATACGAAGCTGCGCATCAAAAAATCCCTCGGCTCTGGGTACATTCATAATGTATTCAATTTGAACCAAGATGTCAGGAACACCAAGCAGTTAAGTCACAAATATACAGATTATCAAAAAATTTCCAATTAGAAATGACCCCTAAGATTTCCGTCCAATCAGAGAAACCGGTATTCATTACATAAATTCCTTGATGCATCAATGATGTATACCAAATTTTAGATCGAGCATTTGAACGGTATCAGAGATAGAGATCATTAATGATTTCGCATAAATTAAAGATGGCCGCCCATCATTCCCGCCACTCAGAGGAACTGATGTGGTTATTCATTGAAAGTCTCTTGATACATTGATGCTGTATACCAAGTTTCGTATAGAACACTGAAATGGTATCAAAGATATACATCATTAAAGATTTTACATAAATTAAAGATGGCCACCAAGGTTTCCGCCCAATCAGAGAAACCAGAACTGTCATTTGTCGTAAGTCTCTTGATGCATCGATGATGTATACCAAATTTTACATCGAGCACTTGAACGCCAGAGAACGAGATCATTATTGATTTTGCATAAATTAAAGATGGCCGCCCATCCTTCCCCCCACTCAGAGGAACTGACGTGGTTATTCATTGCAAGTCAGTTGATACATCGATGCTGTATACCAAGTTTGGTATAGAACACTTAAATTGGATCAGAGATATATATCATTAAAGTTTTTGCATAAATTAAAGATGGCCGCCAAGGTTTTCGGTCAATCATGTCCCGATTCAAAGTATCTGGATGTATCGATGATGTATACCAACTTTCATATAAAACAACTGAATGGTAACAGAGATATGTATCATTATCGATTTCGCATAAATTAAAGATGACCTCCAGGATTTCCAGCTAATCAGAAAAGCCGGTTTGGTAATTCATTGAAAGTTGCTTGATGTACCGATGATGTATATCAACTTTCGTATTGAACAGTTGAATGGTTTCCAAGATATGGATCATTATCCATTTCGCATAAAATTAAAGATGGCCACCAAGGTTTTCGCCCAATCAAGTCCCAATTAAATAGGCTTCTGGTCCTTGACTAGGTAAATAAGCATACCAAATTTGGAATTCTTCAGTGGAACCGTTCTCCGGCTATCTCGCTCACGTACGGACGTATGGACGTACGGACGTACAAGACGACGACAATACCCCATGGCCAAAATTGGCCGAGGGGTAAAAAGCGTTGAACTTTAAAAAATGCCTCCTATGAAATCAAAACTAAACTAGTCCAAAATAAATAAGATGAAAAAAATGTTGGGGTCTCTACTTATGGAAAAGAGCGAACAAAAGCGAAATTTGCATATACGGGGATTTGTAGATAAAAACCCAGTTCCCAGTTTCGGACAGTGCTGAAAAAACAACAGGTGTCTTCCCCTAGGCAGGACCAATATGCACCACAAATTTGAAGTTCATTGACAAAGGCATTTGTCAATGAAGAAAGAGGAAGAAAGAGGAAACTGACAAACACTTTCTTAAGGCATCCCTAATATAAATTTGTAAAAGAAGTTGTAACTTTTGAACTGCATGAACATAGTTGTAGATAGCTCCTCTCAAAAATGAGAACATTATGCCAGCCAATTACATCAATAATGTTATATAACATTGCCCATCTACATGTATCAATAATGTGATATCGATGAGAGCATTATGCCAGCCCATATATCAATAACGTGATATTGATGAGAACATTATACCAGCCCATATATCAATAATGTGATATTGATGAGCATTAATTATGCCAGCCCATATATCAATAATGTGATATTGATGAGAACATTATACCAGCCCATATATCAATAACGTGATATTGATGAGAACATTATACCAGCCCATATATCAATAATGTGATATTGATGAGAACATTATACCAGCCCATATATCAATAACGTGATATTGATGAGAACATTATACCAGCCCATATATCAATAATGTGATATTGATGAGAACATTATACCAGCCCATATATCAATAATGTGATATTGATGAGAACATTATACCAGCCCATATATCAATAACGTGATATTGATGAGAACATTATACCAGCCCATATATCAATAACGTGATATTGATGAGAACATTATACCAGCCCATATATCAATAATGTGATATTGATGAGAACATTATACCAGCCCATATATCAATAACGTGATATTGATGAGAACATTATACCAGCCCATATATCAATAACGTGATATTGATGAGAACATTATACCAGCCCATATATCAATAATGTGATATTGATAGACAGGGAAAGTTTTTTCATCCCACATTTTATATCCCAATATAATATGAGATGAAGTAAAATATAGACTGATGATGTCAATGCATTTTGACCATCCATGATTCTGCCTGCATGCCACAGATCTTGTCCACTTACTATGATACATACTCGCACAGAATACAGGGTTATCCACGCTAGTCAAGTTACTGTCGAGTTCTTGGCCTAATTACAAAGTCAACACTGACGGAATTTGGAGCTTGTCTAAGGCTTGAGGTAAAATCAATCCCCTGCCCCCACCAACCAAATTCAACAGCAAGTGATGACTTGGGTTCTGGTCAAATTAAGGTCAGCCCTGGTGAGGGTTAGTGGGGCCCAAAAACTCGACAAGGGCTCTCTGGCGTGATTGCATATACAGTAGGGCATGCTGGGTTAGAACGAGCTGTTAGTGAAATCAAAAGGGGTAAGAGTTGACCATTAACTGTGGTACAGATTACGGTCCAACGAGTGATGTGTCATGGAAGTGAGGTCAGAGGTCAAATAAGTGCTGGACAGTGAGAGAGAGGCAATTTACATTATAATTAACGGTGTTCACAGTGCGACATCTTGACTCATCGTAAACCGACCGTGCACGTGATGTGAAGGGGCATGCCAGCTCCGAGGGAGAATCCCTGATCGTTCTGACGTAGATCCACTTACAACAATCAAGTTCATCCGATCTCTCAGGACAATCGACATGGCCGTCACAGCGTAGTTTCTCATCGATACACAGGCCCCCTTCACAGCGAAATTCGTTTTCTTCACAAGGAATGGTAGCTAAAGGGGAACGTGCAAGACAAAACAGGGCACTGGTGATATCCTCTGTTAAACGTATAAGTACAGGAACTACAACTCACACACACACAACATTGATATGACATACAGATAGATATAGACTTATCAACGATACTAAATGGTCGTCGTTGTTATTGAGGGTTAATCAGTGGATTGTGACGAAAGTGGTGCAAGATGGTTAGAGAAATACATGTACACGTAGTGGACTCATTCTCCTCGTATCAGTGTCTGTGTTAACAATTGCTGGTGTACATGTACCGCCCTGTAGTTGATTCTCCTAATAACAGTGAGTGAGCGAGTGAATAGAATTTAACGTCGCTTTCAACAATATTTCAGCTACACACGATGACCCAACTGTAACACCCTCTAACTCTAGCACAGGTTCGAGCCCAGCCGGTTCCTGTGTGAAAGTTTGTCAGTTACTTGCCGACGGGCTGTGGTTCTCTCTGGGTACACCGGCTTCCTTCACCAACCAAACTGACTGTCATCATATGAGTGAAACAAACTTGTGTGACATTAAGCCAAATTCCCCCCCCCCCCCCACTGCTATTGTAAAGCTCTCTGATTCTCCTGCTGTCGGTGTAACATGCTAGGATTGATTCACCAACTGCTATTGTAACACCCTTTGATAGATTCTCCTACTGCCACTGTAAAAAGTCCTCTGATTGACTCCTATTTCAAGTATAACATCTCGATTGATTCTACTGCCAGTGTTACATCCACTGATTGATTCACCTACTGCCAGTGTTACACCCCCTGATTGCTTCTCTTACTGCCAGTGTTACACCCATGATTGATTCTCCAACTGCCAGTGTTACACCCCCGATTGCTTCTCTTACTGCCAGTGTTACATCCCCTGATTGATTCTCTTACTGCCAGTGTTACATCCCCCGATAGATTCTCCTACTGCCATTGTAAACAGTCCTCTGATTGACTCTCCTATTTCAAGTATAACATCTCGATTGATTCTCCTACTGCCAGTGTTACATCCACTGATCGATTTTCCTACTGCCAGTGTTACACCCTCTGACTGATTCTCCTACTGCCAGTGTTACATCCACTGATTGATTTTCATACTGCCAGTGTTACACCCTCTGACTGATTCTCCTACTGCCAGTGTTACATCCACTGATTGATTCTCTTACTGCCAGTGTTACACTCTCGGACTGATTCTCCTACTGCCAGTGTTACATCCCCTGATTGATTATCCTACTGCCAGTGTTACATCCACTGACTGATTCTCCTACTGCCAGTGTTACACCCCCTGACTGATTCTCCTACTGCCAGTGTCACACCCCCTGATTGATTATCCTACTGCCAGTGTTACAGGGCTTCGTGTTTAGAATTAGTGCGCGAGCTAAAAATAGCTCACGTCAAACTATTCAGGAGAGGGTATTTGAAAGTCAGGCGAGTGGTTGCAATATAATATGATATAAAATGTGACGGTTTACGTGAGCTAAAACTCACTCTCGTGACATGAATTTACGCGAGTGTTTGCGTGCAGGTGAGCTATCACTCACGCTAAAAACGAAGCCCTGGTGTTACACCCCCTGATTGATTATCCTACTGCCAGTGTTACATCCACTGACCGATTCTCCTACTGCCAGTATTATGTCCACTGATTGATTATCCTACTGCCAGTGTAACACTCTCTGACTGATTCCCCTACTGCCAGTGTCACCCCCCCCCCTGATTGATTATCCTACTGCCAGTGTTACACCCCCTGATTGATTATCCTACTGCCAGTGTTACATCCACTGACTGATTCTCCTACTGCCAGTATTATGTCCACTGATTGATTATCCTACTGCCAGTGTAACACTCTCTGACTGATTCCCCTACTGCCAGTCTTATACCCTCTGATTGGTTCTTTTACTGCCAATGTTGCATCCATGGATTGATTCTCCTACCATGCCTACTGCCAGTGTAATACCCTCTGACTGATTCTCCTACTGTCAGTATAATACCATCTGACTGATTCTCCTTGTCAGTGTAATACCCTCTGACTGATTCTCCTACTGTCAGTGTAATACCCTCTGACGGATTCTCCTACTGTCAGTGTAATACCCTCTGACTGATTCTTCTACTGTCACTGTAATACCATCTGACTGGTTCTCCTACTACCAGTTTTACATCCACTGACTGATTCTCCTAACATGCCTACTGCCAGTGTAATACCCTCTGACTGATTATCCTAATGCCAGTGTTGCACCCCCTGATTGATTCTCCTACTGCCAGTGTTACATCCACTGATTGATTCTCTTACTGCCAGTGTTGCACCCCCTGATTCTCCTACTGCCAGTGTAATAGTGTAATACCATCGGACGGATTCTCCTACTGCCAGTGTATCACCCCCTGATTGATTCTCCTACTGCCAGTGTTACATCCACTGATTGATTCTCTTACTGCCAGTGTTGCACCCCCTGATTCTCCTACTGCCAGTGTAATACCCTCGGACTGATTCTCCTACTGCCAGTGTCACATCCACTGATTGATTCTCCTACCTTGCCTACTGCCAGTGTAATACCCTCTGACTGATTCTCCTACTGCCAGTGTTGTACCCACTGATTGATTCTCCTACTGCCAGTGTTACATCCCCCGATTGATTCTCCTACTGCCAGTGTTACATCCACTGATTGATTCTCTTACTGCCAGTGTTACATCCACTGATTGATTCTCCTACCATGCCCACTGCCAGTGTTACACCCACTGATTTATTCTCCTACTGCCAGTGTTACATCCACTGATTGATTCTCCTACTGCCAGTGTAATATCCTCTGACTGATTCTCCTACTGCCAGTGTTGCACCCACTGATTGATTCTCCTACTGCCAGTGTTACATCCACTGATTGATTCTCCTACTGACAGTGTAACACTCTCTGACATTCTCCTACTGCCAGTGTTACATCCACTAATTGATTCTCCTACTGCCAGTGTCACATTCACTGATTGATTCTCCTACTGCCAGTGTAACACTCTCTGACTGATTCTCCTACTGCCAGTGTTACATCCACTGATGGATTCTCCTAATGCCAGTGTAATATCCTCTGACTGATTAACCTACTGATATTGTAATACTGTTGGACTGATTCTCCTACTACCAGTGTTACACCCCCTGATTGATTCTCCTACTGCCAGTGTTACATCCCCTGATTGATTCTCCTACTGCCAGTATTATGTCCACTGATTGATTCTCCAACTACCCGTGTAATACCCTCTGGCTGATTCGGTTACTGCCAGTGTTACATCCACTGATTGATTCTCCTACTGCCAGTGTCACATCCACTGACTGATTTTCCTACTGCCAGTGTAATATCCCATGATTTATTCTCCTACTGCCAATGTAACACCCCCTGACTGATTCTCCTACTGTCTGTGTAATACCCTCTGACTGATTCTCCTACTGTCATTGTAATACCCACAGATTGATTCTCCTACCATGCCTACTGCCAGTGTTACATCCCCTGATTGATTCTCCTACTGCCAGTATTATGTCCACTGATTGATTCTCCTACTGCCAGTGTCACATCCACTGACTGATTCTCCTACTGCCAGTGTAACACCCCCTGACTGATTCTCCTACTGTCTGTGTGATACCCTCTGACTGATTCTCCTACTGTCAGTGTTACATCCCCTGATTGATTCTCCTACTGCCAGTGTAATACCCTCTGATTGGTTCTCCTACTACCAGTGTTACACTTCCTGATTGATTCTCTTACTTCCAGTGTAATACTCTCCGACTGATTCTCCTACCGCCACTGTAATATCCTCTGACTGATTCAATCTGCCAGTGTCACACCCCTGATCGATTCTCCTACTGTCAGTGTAACACTCTCTGACTGATTCTCCTACTGCCAGTGTTATACCCTTGGACTGATTATCCCACTGCCCGTGTTACATCCACTGATTGATTCTCCTACTGCCAGTGTTACATCCACTGATTGATTCTCCTACTGTCTGTGTGATACCCTCTGACTGATTCTCCTACTGTCAGTGTTACATCCCCTGATTGATTCTCCTACTGCCAGTGTAATACCCTCTGATTGGTTCTCCTACTACCAGTGTTACACTTCCTGATTGATTCTCTTACTTCCAGTGTAATACTCTCCGACTGATTCTCCTACCGCCACTGTAATATCCTCTGACTGATTCAATCTGCCAGTGTCACACCCCTGATCGATTCTCCTACTATCAGTGTAACACTCTCTGACTGATTCTCCTACTGCCAGTGTTATACCCTTGGACTGATTATCCCACTGCCCGTGTTACATCCACTGATTGATTCTCCTACTGCCAGTGTTACATCCACTGATTGATTCTGCTACTGCCAGTGTAATACCCTCAGACTGATTCTCCTATGTGTGTATGTTTTAATGTGTTGGATTACTAAGTTATTAACTTGAATACTTAGAATTTTGTTTGACCATGGCTATATAGATGAAATATTGCTGAACGTGACGTTAGACCTTAATTCTCTCTCTCTCTCTCCTACTGCCTGTGTAATACCCTCTGACTGATTCTCCTACTGCCAATGTAATACTCTCAGATTGATTCTCCTATTGCCACTGGTACACCCCTTGATTGATTCTCCTACTGTCAGTGTAATACCCTCTGATTGATTGTCCTACTGCCAGTGTAATACCCTCTGACTGATTCTCCTACTGTCAGTGTAACACCCCTGATTGATTCTCCTACTACCAGGGTAATACCCTCTGACTGATTCTCCTACTGTCAGTGTAACACCCCCTGATTGATTCTCCTACTGTCAGTGTAATACCCCGGACTGAGTCTCCCACTGCCAGTGTTACATCCACTGATTGATTCTCCTACTGTCAGTGTAATACCCTGACTGATTCTCTTATTACCAGTGTAACCCCGCTGATCAATTCTCCTCCGGTCATTCTCTTACTGCCAGTGTAACACCCTCTGACTGATTCTCCTACTAAAAGTGTAACTTGTATTGATTCTCCTACTGCCAGTTTAACACCTAACTGATTCTCCTGTCAGTGTAACACCCCCTGAATGATTCTTCTACTGTCATTGTAACACCCTTTGACTGATTCTCTTACTGCTAGTACAAACACCCTCTGATTACTTTCCCAAAACAAACTGGCGCACAGCTTGTTTGCACAAAACATGCAGTTTTTAACCAGTCCCTATTATTTTTTACCAAACAGAGCAGAGTATACATGCATTTTCAAAGTGGAAAAGAAATTCTTTCCTTGATTTAATTCAACAAATTAACTTCCATTGATCTACAAAGGAGACTGAGAGAAAATTAAATTTAATGTCATGTTCAGCAAAATTTCAGCTATATAGCGGCCTATCTAGAAAGCTGACTAGAAAAATCCCTCAGACAGTTCACCGACAATACAAAAGTGTACAGTACAAGTGTAAGTGTACAGTACAAGTGTAAGTGTACACTACAAGAGTAAATGTACAGTACAAGTGTAAGTGTACAGTACAAGTGTAAGTGTACAGTACAAGAGTAAGTGTACAGTACAAGTGTAAGTGTACAGTACAAGAGTAAGTGTACAGTACAAAAATGTACAGTGCAAGAGTAAGTGTACAGTACAAGAGTAAGTGTACAGTACAAGTGTAAGTGTACAGTACAAGTGTAAGTGTACAAGAGTAAGTGTACAGTACAAGTATAAGTGTACAGTACAAGAGTAAGTGTACAAGAGTAAGTGTACAGTATAAAGGTAAGTGTACAGTACAAGAGTGCAGTTCAAGTGTAAGTATACAAGAGTAAGTGTACAGTACAAGTGTAAGCGTACAGTACAAGTGTAAGCGTACAGTACAAGAGTAAGTGTACAGTACAAGTGTAAGTGTACAGTACAAGAGTAAGTGTACAAGAGTAAGTGTACAGTACAAGTGTAAGTGTACAAGAGTAAGTGTACAGTACAAGAGTAAGTGTACAGTACAAGTGTAAGTGTACAGTACAAGAGTAAGTGTACAGTACAAGTGTACAGTACAAGTGTAAGTGTACAAGAGTAAGTGTA